>JBAGKK010391734.1:0-18388 GCA_037177015.1 Euceroptres primus
TGTATATATATGTATATATATACATATATATATATATATATATATATATATATATGTATGTATGTATGTATGTATGTATGTATGTATGTATGTATTTCGTACGAAAGGTCCAATTAATAAAGACATCTCTTAGTATTGATAAAGTTCGAAACGTTGTCTAAAAGATGTTTTTATTAATTGAACCTTTCATACCAATAAAATACATACAATATATACGTTATTGTAAATAAAAAGTGTAAAATTGGTCGGGAAAATGAAAAATTTAGTCGGGAAAAAACCGGGAAAAACCTGGAAATTTCAAACGGCCTGATCGCTAGACACCCTGTAAATATTACTGCTCTAACATCTAACAAACTTCTTCTAAGAAAAGTTATAAAATTGTTTTTAAACGCTTAAAATAAGCTCAGCTCGAGGGATGGACCACTTGCAATTTTAATTTACACCTGAATTCTGATTCATGTAAATTCTAGGGGATTCATCAGAATTCTAGTGAATTCAAAAAAGTAAATTAAACTGATAAGGGGAGAACATACCTTATGGATAAACGATTTAAATGGAACTTAAAAAGTCGAAAGTATATCTAAATCCATTAAATACGTACTTTTTTGGCTGCCATTGGGCAATTGTCCATGAGATTAGTTAATTAATTAATTAATTCTGGGTTCAATATTAACTAATCTCAGTGAATTCAAATTGAATTCAACGTAAAAATAGTAGTTAACCCCTCAGTTTAACATCTTTATTCCACAATACCAAAGGTGTACGAATTTAATACGTAACTTTTACCAAAGTGAGTTGTTCTTTCGGTGGAGAGTAGCAAGAAATGGCAGTTTAAAGTAAAAAAAAGGAAAACAAAATAATCCTTCAATTTCCCAGTGTGTACGCGTCCTCCCATTCTTCCTCTCTTGGCTCGATTTCTCGTTGACAGTTTCTAAGCGGTCGCTTTTGTCGACACGACCGGAACCATTGTACACCTACATTCTCTTATCGCTGCGCTCAAAGCAAAGCAGCCCCCGGAGTGATACAATTTCACCCTCCCTTAGTCGAAAGACCCTTTATCTATCTTGCTATTTTCCTAGCTCCGCCACCCCTGCCGTCACTTCGAACTAAACTCCTGCAAAGCCTTTCGTGAGGGTGGTTGGTCCCCCAGGGTGGGGATGAAAGTCTCCGCCCCTCGATCCGCCCCCAAACGAAGGAGGCTTTCAAATCAATTCGCGATACCCTTGCAGTCATAGAGGCACGTTTACAGTTCTCTCATCTACACGGTTCGGGTTTCCTACCAGTACAACCGGTCACCATTCTTGGAATCTCTCATTCAGTCACGTGATCAATTTTCTTACAAGAAATCAGTGAAACCCTTGTCCCTAACAAACAAAATCAGTTCAAACGTAGTCCAAGTTCAATCAGTGTAAGTTAAAGTATCAGGAAGGTATCAGGATAATGAAGTATCAGGAAGTATCAGGATCATGAAGGAATTGTGGTAACCAAGGTTAGCCTTGAGTAATTATCAGTCTCGGTTTACAAATGTCTTTCTCAATATGGACAATTTCCCCTGAAATCTGTCTTCCTAACTCTACGAAACATTCTCCAGAATTCGCCTAAAAAAATGAGCAATTTGAACATATCCAGAACTCGTCCATCCGCGAAGAACCGTAATCTGGAGTTTCGAGTCAAAAAGAGAGCCAGAGAGTGTGACGATCACGTGGCGACCTAAGTTTCCCACTACACGCGGTGAGGGTGCCAAAGAAAAAAACTGTTATCACTAAGGAAACAAACTATTAGCTTAAGATGATAGCGTAGAGATAACTTGGGTGACAGTCGTATTAGGATCTTCATTGAAGGAAAATGAGATGTCGTACGAGTTTTTACCTGCGGTTCCATTGCTGAGCTCTTCCCAATTCTTGAAGGACCTCTGTCGAGTGTCAGGACTTGTATCAGCCAGTGAAAGCCTGTATCAACCGGAAACGACTGATATCGACCAAAAACGACACAAATCGACCAAAGAAGATCCAAGGTAGGCACCTATAGCTCATCCCTCATCCCAGATGTTGAATTCTAGTCAAGTTCAAAACCCAGGTTTACTAACCCCATCAGTAAACCCCTCTACCAATCGATATTCTTCAATGTTGAATATGGAGATGAACATGATGTCGAACGCATCTTGTGACGGATGCATCGACAGCGACAGAGATTCGGACAGCAGTAGCATGATCGTGGACCCAGTGAGTTTGGACAAAAACGACCTATCTCCACAGTCATCCACCAGCCCTATAACCCCCTCGGTTCCAGTGCCGTCGCGGAATCGAAACAGAAACTTCAAGAAAAACTACTCAATGATGTCTGCTACCCAGAAAAATCATCAGGGTTCCAATTATTCATCAGATAAACTCTCGTCGTCGCTGATTAAGCCACCATATTCTTACATTGCTTTGATCACAATGGCGATCCTCCAGTCCCCTCAGAAGAAGCTGACCTTGAGTGGGATTTGCGAATTCATCATGACGAGGTTCCCTTACTACCACGACAAATTCCCTGCCTGGCAGAACTCCATCAGGCACAACTTGTCGTTGAATGATTGTTTTATCAAGATTCCAAGAGAGCCTGGAAATCCTGGAAAGGGGAACTACTGGACCTTGGATCCACTAGCGGAGGACATGTTTGATAATGGAAGTTTTTTGAGACGAAGGAAGAGGTACAAGAGGCCTCCTCCTCATTATGTGTTGAGAGATAGGGCGATTATGGCGACCTTCGCGATTTGTGGGGACCGGACACCTTGTGCTGGAGGAGGTCATCCTGGGGTGATTCCTTATCCTTATTTGGCTACACCTTCTGGATTGCCACTTTTGGATTTTCCTTCTTCGGCGTTGGAGGCTTTGAAGTTGAGGAATTTTTTGGAACCACCGCCACCACTTTATAAACCGGTGCCTATTACTGCACCGCCGATGAGGCAGATTAATCCTATTCCGAGGACCTCTATGCCTAGTGCTTCCACGGTTGTGGATAAGAAGAGAAGCTTCAGTATTGATTCTCTTATTGGAAAGCAAGTTGGGAGCGAGCAAAATGTGGGTGGATTGCTAGATTTGAGTCCGTCGGAACATCGGGAGATCAGAAGTCAAGCGTCAGCTTTTTCACCGCTGATTTAATGGATTTTGAAGTTTTGGTACTATGTAGGGTTTTTGTACGGGAAAAAATCGTTCCTGAAAATTTACTAAAATAGTTTAAGGATCTTGGATACGAAAGAAAGGTCTGTAGATCTTCCATAACTTTTCAACAAAAAAAAAATTCATAAATTTCTGAAGAAATTCCTGTACTTCCAGTAATTCTTAAAAATCAGTATCAGAGAAAAAATTTCAGTAAAATTTACAAAACTTTTCAGAATTTTCAGAATTCACGCATTTTTCAGAAACATTTGCATCTCTATCTTTAAGTTTTCCTGAACTGTTAAGGAAAAGCAATGTGACATTAGCCGCCGAAATAGATGAACGATTATTTCACATATACTTCACAAAATCAAAATATTTTATACGCCACGTTTTGCGAGTTCGGTTCCTCCATGTTGCGAATTTTCAGCGTGACATGGAATGGGAACTGTGTTACTTAGGCTTAAAGAAAACCACAAAAAGTTTTTTTTCATCAACGAATTTGTTTTAAATTTTCCGGTACAGTTCAGGAAAACGTCAAGTATTTATCTGCTAAACTTCAGTATCATCTACTAATATCTCTTACAATAATCTTCATAAAATTTACAAAACTTGCCCCGGTATCCAAGAATTCTGAACAAAGTTCAGTATTTTTTCAGGTACAAATTTTTTCCGTGTGGGAATCGATAGCATGTATGGAATAAGGTTGACTGAAAAAATTCAAAATTCAATGAAAACAAGATTGAAAAGTTTCTTCATGTCATCACCGATAAAAATATACCCTACCATTGGGCAAATCGATTCAAAATTTTGCAATTGTGAATTCTTTTTACTTCTTTTGTATCCAAAACATATTTTTTAAATTTATTTTTTTTTACAGGTTTGATACCTTATCTGAACACAAAACTTTTAAAAAAATAATTGTTTCTAAAGTCTGTATCAAAAAATAAAGTTAAAAACTTATCGAGTTGTGACATGTAGGAAGACATGTCGTAGTTTTCATTGATCCTCTATGTGAAATCGTTGATAATTATTAAATTATTATTAATTATTATCCTGGTCAACACCTGAATATCTTTAATCGTTGATAATATTTCATTGGCTATGGGGTCTATTTCTTGAGATCTACTTAGTTGTAAAATAAACTTTAAGGATCGGCAAACTTAAAGTTTATTTTACAACTAAGTAAATCTTAAGAAAGAGACCCCATAGCCAATGAAATATTATCAACGATTTATTATTTATTTAATTATTTTATCGACTCAAAAAAGTAAAAAAATTCAAAGTTACAAAATTTTTAATCGACTTTCCCAATGTCAGGGACTTAAACAAATTTTCATTTTGTATTTTCTGGCAATGACGTGAAGAAACTTCTCAGTCTGCTCATTGAATTCGATAATTTTGAGCTTTTTTCGTTCCACCTTAGTGAGAAACCAGTAATAATTTTTCGAGTTTTGATTTAAATTAATTTTTTTCTATTAAAATTCACAAGATGTGTTTCCTCGCAATGAGAGTACAGACGTTGAACTATTTTTGAATTTAAAAAAAGTAATGTTTAGAAATCACTAGAGGTTATTTTAGGTTTAAAAAATAAAAAATCTCTTCAATTCTAACACTCCTGAAAATTTCGTTTTGGGAAGTTCTCATAACTTTATGTTTTTTGTTTGTTTAGAAATAAGAAATAATACAATTTTATTCGAATTTTTAAAACAATTTTCAAGATCAAAGCAAGAAGTTTCCTTTTTTCGACCTATAAGTGTAATAGAAATTATGATTAGAATCCATGTATTAGAATTTTTTTCAATCCTAGAGAAGTTGGAATTTTTTTGCTGACATAAAATTTAATTGAAATATTTCGACAATTAATATTGCTAATTAATAATAACTAATTAACATTTCTTCAGTTTATCGAAGCCAATTTAAAGATAAAATTCCATTGTTAATGTTATGAACCATTGCCAAAAAATTGGAAATTTTGGAGGATAAGATTTTTAGAAAAATTTATTTTCTAAATCGTTAAAAGTACTTTATTTAGTTAATCCATCTTAAAAGAGTACGAATATCCAAAATTGAGAGATCTAGTCTGTAAAATAAAATTTATAATTTAAAAAAAATTCAAGTCTTTCTAATTTTTGACTAGTAGAAAGTATTCTTAATAAAAAATATTGATAACAATTATAATTGAAAAGATTTCAGTACTATTTAGAATTTTTTAAACGTATTTTTAATAACATCGTATAATAACTCGAAAATTTATTACTAGTTCTTCTCAACGTTCAGAAAATATGTAAAAAAATATTAATATTTTCTGGACCAGAATGTTTATTTCGAAACTAGGCCTCTTTGGTAATTTCTTTCTGGAATGTACATCAATAGAGAGAAAAGAGTGAAAATAAAGTGGTTAATCTATTTTCGTTTTCTGCGTAAGGCATCTCTTTTGAGTCAAGAGAAGGTTACAATTACAGATACAAAAAGTGCAATATGTCATGAATGTTGAAACTCATAGGATCCGTCTTTAACTTAAATGTCCTTAACCGATGTAAGGTTGTACATTTTTGAACAATATGTGACTAGGTCTTAACATCCTTTTTTCAAATGTGTAATATACTCTTTAATGTCGTCACAATATGATTTTTAGAATTAAGATTCAATGATACCACCTCTTAAGTTATTAGATTATCAAGAACCTTTATTGCTTCGTTCCAATTTTATTTATAGATACGCTTATAGACATATTTTTTATAATCTATATCCTTGAATTAATTTAAATTAAATTTCTAACATCATCTGCAGAACTTATTTGCAAAATTGCAAACTGTTAAAACTTGAATAATTAATTTACCCCAAAGCAGTAAGTGTTATTTATAAAGAAAAAGCTACTTGTTATTGTCTACTCAAAATATTCTTGGTATCTATTCTAATAATTAAGTTGTCCTGTAAATCAACTCTAGTTTCAATATTTTATTAGCATAGTGAAGTATGAAATCTGAAATCATTTCGTAAGTTTGTGAAAAACTGGCAATGGATGTTGATAGAAGAATGAAAATTATAGGGAAGGTTGTCTACTCAATGTAAGATCCTCAGTCGATTAATTTATTTATACGCTGTAGATTAATACAGACACTGTAAATACAGTTCTTGATCCAATATGTGCATAGCACTTGATATTTCACGGACTTTTTTTCATTGGATCGTGTAAGACTCCAGTATGATGGGTCGTCCGGACCCAAGTGGACGTTTAATGTACATATGGTGAAGTAGTACCTATTAGGTATAGGATACGTTTACGTATGCGCAACCGAAATCGAATAATACCAAACTGAGGGCTGCAAGTGGGAATAATTTCATTGAAAGTCAATCAAAACGAATCTCTTTCAATATATATATATTTTTTTTTGAATTGTAAAAATATCTTTTTTATAATTAAACTGTCTTGCTTGATATAAAATATAAAAATATAATATAAAAATAATCCGAATATAAATTTTATCAACTTGTAGATTACTTTGGTATCACATTAAGATTATAATATAAATTATATTATATTATATATAACAATAATTGAATGTCGTTTTATTAATTTATAATTTAATACACTTACTCTATGGTTTCATTTTGACTCGAAAGAATTTTTATACATTTTTCTAATTATTGTTCCCTTTTTTGAAATTCCGAAAAATTGAAAGAGACTCGATTAGGTTTAGATCTTTAGATAATATCGTTTTTCGTTGTAATTCTATCTTTATACTCATCGCTCTTAGACACGTGCATGTCGTGTACGTTTAAAATTTACAAACATGTGATAAGAAATCCTGCAAGAAAATGCATCAACTGAAGAGTCATGTAATTGAAAATTTAGCATAAGACTCTGAGATTAATTTCTCAGAGTGATCTTTAAAAAGTTACTTTTTGTTAATTCAAATTTTTTCTCCCTTATTATCCTGAGTGACTTTGCGTACGAGAATAAGGCTCCTGACTTATGCAAGCACAGTGTGACTGTAAAAATAACCAAAGATTTGTTTTCCAAAGACGGAATTGAAGGTTTCGCATTGTTTTATGCGTCATTATAATTTCTCTTGTACGTTAATGAAAGATGAACAAGGCAACGTGAATGTTTAGATATCGACCACGACAATGGCATACCTCGTACTACTAAACTCATTCCTGTAGATGAATAGTAAATGTGTCAAAATGATAGATTTATAATATAATAAAGCACACTTCAGTATACCAATATTGATTTTATTTTCTGCTAGTCCTTCATCCCATTTTTTATTTATTTATCAGAAATTGATTTGTAATATTCTGCATATAGGATTTTACATATGTATACATAAAGCCAAAGAATTGATAACAATCATCACTGGCTCTCTAAACTAACAAGAAATTGATAAGACACTTGATAGAAGAATTTATCCTTACATTGTTGGCACTATCTTTAATTATTTGTTATTGAGAAAAGAAAAGTAACTGCTTCAATTACTGCAACATCTCTTTTGGAAAGTAAATAGATAATTATATTTTTTTAATTTAAAAGCTTGTGATCGTGCATGTGGAAAAATTAAGACCAGTTAGGCACAAGTGAAGATCTGGGGGGTAGATAAAAAATGTTAAGGGCTTGGAGAGCAGCTGTTATCTTCGTCACGATCGAGGAATGCAATATTCTCACCCTAAGCGACAAGAGTTGCCTTCGCATTGCCGTTTAGAATCCAGAGAGGGGATTAAAGTGCAATGGAAATCCACTCTTAGCATTACCCCTCGCATTATTTCGATCCGCCAATAGGAATAAACAAGTTACCACTTTATACCGACCATGAATAAGTGATTATCATAATACAAACTTTATATAATACCCCTTAAAAAATCATTTTTATTATCGAATTAGATTTTAAAAATAAAATTGAGGACAATGCGAATCAAACATGATAATAAATTCTCCTTTTGAAAGAAAATGAGATAATGATTACCGCTATTTTTTTCATGTTCGAAAGAGAAAAAAAAGCCGTCTCCATTATTAGTGAAACTTGCAATATAAAAATTGCT
Organism: Euceroptres primus; assembly: GCA_037177015.1. NCBI lineage: Eukaryota > Metazoa > Arthropoda > Insecta > Hymenoptera > Figitidae > Euceroptres > Euceroptres primus. The sequence goes on from JBAGKK010391734.1 coordinate 8,184, forward strand.
TACGACAATTTTTTTTATATTTTTCATAATTCCAATGCTTATAGTTTTAAGGATGTCACGAACTGTGGCGCTAATCAGAAAATAATTATTATCTAAGTTTCTAAGACATCACATATACCCTTATTGTTTTTAGTGTGTCGGCCGGAAAACTAAAGCCAATGAGATCAGAAATATCAGGTATTTGGACATTCTGAGAAATTAAAATTTAAAGAGAGATATAGAACCTAATTAAAATAATAATTTCTTTCTAATCAATTTAACAGAAGTCAGAGGTACTCGAGCAATTTCTCAGGTTGATCAATATTTACATTATCTTTTATATTACACAATTTTCTATTAAGTGACTTTTTGCAAATTATGACAATTAATGTAATCAAAAAACTTGAAAACCAGTGTTTAAATAAAATAAAATCTTCTTAAAAAATAATAAGGGTATATGCGAGGGGTTAATCACTAACTACTGAATTCAGGTGTACACTTGTTCCTGAATTCTTTTGAATTATTTTGATTTTACCTTTTATTCTTTGAATTCTTTTGAATGAATCTTGTATTCTTTTTTGAATTCTTTGAATTCTTTTGAATTCACCTTGTATTCTTTGAATTCTTTTGAATTCATCTTGTATTCTTTGAATTCTGCGAATTCTTTTGAATTCACCTTGTATCTTTGAATTCTTTTGAACTCACCTTGTGTTCCTTGAATTATTTTGAATTCATTTTGTATTCTTTGAATTCTTTTGAATTCATTTTGTGTTCTTTGAATTCAGTTGTATCCCTTGATTTATTTCGAATTCTTTTGAATTTTTTTGAACTCTTCAGAACTTTTTTGAATTCTTTGAATTCTCGAATTCAGGTGTACATCAAAATTTCTAGTGGTTAACCCTCGGGTATTTGTGGCGTCTCAGATAATAATAATTATCTGATTAGCGTCACAAGTCCGTGACAATAAGGATTAAAATAGGTAATTAAAAAAAATTTCTTTCTTTCATTATAGGTAAAAGTTGCCTAAGAAGAGCCCCCTTCCATATTTTCCGAAAATTTTCGATTTTAAGGAACTTCTGAAGCAAAAGCGATTACTGATATCATAGTTTCATTTTTGCTTCACAAAGTTCACATGCTTAAAAGTTCAAAAAATGTTTAAAAGGCAATAAATTTCGATGTTGAAAAAATATGTATTTGTCCCGTCTTAGGCAACCCGGTATCCTAGACGGGTCCCTTTTAAAAATCAAAAAAGCTATGTAATTAAACACTAGATATTTGACAAATTTGATTCATAGCGTACTGTTTAAACATATTCTGTACATTTATGACATATTATTCATGCAAAATTCATTATAAAACGTCAAATAAGCGTTAAATAGAAAACAATAGAAAATAGATAATAATTACGTCTAACAGAAAACAAGTGTTAGCAAAAATCACGAATTTAATATTTATAAAAAGTTGTAAACTGACAAATGTTGTTCATCGTAGATCAATAATTTACTGATATAAAGTGAATAATCAACATATTTTTAAAAATTTCTTGTTCATGATCAAAAAGCAATACAGAGGTTAGGAAACGTACTAATTATGGCGGAAAATTTAAATATCTGACGTATTTTCGGTGTACCGCGGGTAATTCATAGATAAAGCAGATTATGCTTTTATCAGTAGTTTTCTAGCCTAACCGGGGCCCGTCTTAGGAGGTAGCCCATCTTAGGCAACTTTCCCCTAACTTTTTTTAAAATTCTATATAACATAGAAAGAAAAAAGCTAATTTACATGTTCCGAGTAGTTTTCCAAAAGTGTGGTTTCTAAAAATTATTCCAAATCATTCAAAGAACCCCGCACCAAATGCATGGGAAATCGGGTCCCGGTGGATTTTTCAAAAGATTTATTTATTTTGTGGTTCCTAGTTCATAAAAATAGAAGAAATTTCCCAAAAGAACTTGGGCGAATTATGACTAGTTTTTTTAGTGCTGTATCCTTTATATGTATTGTGTGACAAAACAGAAGTCAGGCAAAGTCAGAAACTTTTTAAGGAGTCTTGTAAAAGTCAGAGAATATCTGCAGGAAAATGTGAACACAAAATTTATATTAAATTATAAAAATGAATTGCGTGTTTGCTTTGTTTTATTCCATACATAAAAATTTTCTTACTAAACAAAAATAAAAGGTTCAAACTTTGTTAGTTACTTTTTGGGATCAAAGTGGTCTTTAATATTTTTTTCCAAGTACCTTAGTCTGTGGTATGGCCGTGTACAATAAAATAAATTTAATGATGAAAATAATTACGTATGAATGGGGATGAAAGGTTCACCTTGGTTCCCATGATTGAAGATTTTCCGGTTTACATGATGGGGTATTATTTACCTCTGGAAGGGAAATAATGCAGGAGGATTGAGGCACTGGAGCTTTACGTGTACGTCCTTCGAAATACCCTGGAGGCTCATATTCGTGGTGACAATACAAACCGAAACAAACACTTAACGGCACGTGACGTTCACGTGCTCACCGGGATATATTACATTCCGAATGCACACACACTCGACGGCAGATTAAAGGGTGTATACGCACGAAATACGACAAGATACGTTCACGCTTAACGATCCAGTTGAGGACCAGAGTCGACTATTATATTGTCAACTCCCGCGCCTAATTTGCAACACTGCACAATGCAACTGTATCCAAAATAGTTTCTCAAGTTACGTTTAATTTCACGCCAATTTCTGCCTGATAAACACAATTTACAACTTTCGTGTAACCCCATAATTTAGAGGGACAATTTTCAATAAGTTTGTTAATTATTTATTGATATTTGTTTGTTACATAACGGTTGAAACTTAAGAAGTAAACATTTTAGTGAAAAAATATAATTTTATGATTATCTGAGAAATTTTTTATTAGAATTAATGATAAAACTTAATTAAAATTTTGTATATTACTGTTTGAAAATAGGGGAAAACGAGACTTTTTAAGACTTATTCGTATTATAGTACCAAAGTGTAATATTGTCATAACAGTGTGCAATAAGTTGAAGAAGAAAAATTAGTATTTATAATATGAAATACTACGAATCTGCATTCCGAAAATTGACAATAGACCGAATTCATTTCAAATCACGAGACCGGCGGGTGACATGTTCAGAATTGGCTTGCCAATGAAATATGTTTTTTCTCGTGAAAAATAAGGAGACATGTATTTTTTAAAATAACATAGCGACATTTTTACAATTTTTACGAATATTTTAAAACTTTAAGGATAAAATGACTTTTTTGAAAATTTTACTTTAAAAACCTTGCCATTTTTGAAATTTTTGATATATTAAGGTTTTTCTTGTTTCAGTTTATACAGTTTTTTGCACTCTTTCAAAATCCAAACGAAAAATGTAAAAGTAATAAAAAATGGTGAAGTTATTACGATTTTTTGAAAAAAAAATTTTTTAATTTTCTCATTAACCCCACCTTCTTCCCCCCCCCCCTGACATTTTTAGGAATAATAAGAACTAATGTAATCTACATAGCATAAATTTCCCATTTGGTATTTTTTTGTTTTTCGGAAGAAAAAATTAATTTCAATTTTTTGTAAAACCTTGCCATTTTTGCAATTTTTTTTAGATTTTAAGGTTTTCTTATTTCAGTTTGTCATGTTTTTTTCACTCGTTCGAAACCGATGAGAAAAACCAAGAAAGAATACAAAATGGTAAAGCTATTTTGATTTTTCGATAAATTAAAACACGAAATTTCATCAAAACCTTTTTATGCACTTTTTCATAATCTGGACATTTTAATCTGCCCTCTGTAAAAACACTTTTCGCAGCCATGATAATTGTCTAAAACATTAAAAACTCTAAAGAGCAACAGGCACTACCAAATATTACAACTAGAATTATATTCGACTTTTGACAAGATTATTTCAATGGTTAGGTCGAAACGCAAATAAATACTCTGAAGTAACAAAAATCCCACGAATTGACGTTGTTTTCCCATGAAAAAAAAGACTCAGTCCGCCTTGAATATATATTTGCTATCACTCCTGAAAATTTCAGCAAAAAAAAGTAGCTGTTTAGATAAAATTTCGTGTTTTAATTTATCAAAAACTCAAAATAGCTTTACCATTTTTTACTCTTTCTTGGTTTTTCTCATTAGTTTCGAAAGAGTGAAAAAAACTTAACAATCTGGAACAAGAAATCTCAGAAATTGCAAAAATGACAAGGTTTTGAAAAAAAATATAAATTAATTTTTTTCTCCCGAAAAACAAAAAAATACCAAATGGGGAATTTATGGTAAGTAAAATATATTAGTATCTATTATTTCTAAAAATTTCAGAGAAAAAACTTTTTAATTTTTTTTCTTCAAAAAATTGAAGTAACTTTTCCACTTTTTATTATTTTTTAATTTTTAAAAATAGATTTTTAAAGAGTGAAAAAAACTGTATAAACTGAAATAAGAAAAACCTTAATATCTCAAAAGTGGTAAAAATGGCAAGGTTATTAAAGTGAAATTTTCAAAACACTTATTTAATTCTTAAAATTTTCAAATATTCGTAAAAAATATAAAAATGTCACTGTTAATTTTAAAAAATGATAATATTAACCACCATAACATTTTGGGTATTGAAATATAAGGGTAGTTTTTGGGCAAAGAGTGAAAAGGGGTGACTTCCATAAATAAAGTAATACAGTATAATACAGGGATGAAACTTTTTTGAAAACTTTTGTCATCAAAAACATTCATTTTTGAAATTAAATCACATAGGTATTATTTGCATAAATTTTTGTGGCTAATTATAATTTTTTCCGAGAATGTCAAGTGAACTTCTATTCAGAAACAAATTAATGACTACATTGAAATGTTTCGTATTATCTGCAGTGGTATTGTACAGATGATGGCATAAGAAAACGGTTTATTGATAAAAAAGGATTTTTTTGATAGTGTGATAAGGGAGTATAAACGAGAGCTCTTGAGTCTGAGCATGTCAAGTTTTCTGTTAAGAAAATCATACTTAGTAACAATGATTTGTTATCGAAATTTTATCACTGCATTTATTAGACAAGTTGGGGGATTTCGCAAGTTCATCATTGCAGTTTCTTATCTTGTGTTCATATCTGCTTGGATTAATAGAAGTGTACCTTCGCAGTCAATGCCAAGGCTTAATAATAAAGTCAACAATGGTGTTCTGTAATCAACAAGGTTGCATGAAAAACGTTGTTTATGAAATTGAAACTCATTGAAGGTTAATGAAAATTAATTTACATTTCATGCTGAACGTTAGATTTAGTTTGAAACTTATTATTTTTATTTATTTTTTAAAATGGTTTTGACAACGTGAATACATATATGATAAAATAGTGAATACTTATATCATAAAATAGTTTATAACATTCTAAAATTTTTCTGTGAAAAAAGATTCTATAATAGTTTATTACAATTAACAACAGCTTCAAAGTTTTAGAAACCACAAACAAGGAAGACGAATTTACAAATACATAATCAAAAAACGAAAAATTCTACCCGGAGGTCACTTGATCATATAAACCTGGAAACCTACTACACATAAATAACAGAGCATTCTCTGAAATTCTCCTTCATAATTTAAACGCGATTAAAGTTTTATAAAGTTTTAAGATAGCATAATTCCCCTTACAAGAATCTTATTAATTTCTTTTCTCTTAGAATAACATTTAATGGACCGAAATAAACAAATTCAATGAATTAATTAATACCATAGTGACTATAAAATAACTATTATTTTTTGATTTTTTGAAATTCGAATTATTACTGAATGAAGTGTTTATTTTTTAATGAAATCGCTATCTCAATTGATTTAATTACATACTTCAAAACAGGACAATTTATTGAAGTATAAATTTTCTAACAAAAACCTGAGATATTTTAATGAAATATTTTCGGCATATTTCTATGAACTATTTTTGGCATATTTCTATGAAATATTTTCGGCATATTTCTGTGAAATATTTTAGAAATATTTCGAGATACTGTTTGATCTTTACAGTTTTTACGTTCTGGAATAATATTTATCAGTGAATTTACGCTATTTCAGATTTAGAAGGGAAGTACTTTTTCGTGAGAGAAATCTAAGGATTTAGGAAGTAAAGAAGCAAAATAGAGAAATGTGTCTGAAATAAACAAATCACTGAGAAAAAAAAACTTTCCTAAAATCCAATATCGTGCTATAAAGTCAAGTGTAGTTAGTATTTGATCGCTTTGAAAGTTAAAAGCTTTTAAATTTGAAAGCTTCCAATTTTTAACCATTTAAATTTTCACTCTTTTGAAATTAAAAGTTTTCAAATTTGGGAATAACGTTCAGTTCAATCGGTTCTAATTTGAAATTGTTCAAAGTTAAAAGCTTTCAATTCGACAGTATTTGAATTCGATCGTATCCATTTTGAAAAACGTAGGGCTATTATCATTTGATCATATAACACAACACTTTCTGACTTACAATCAAATTTCACTGATTCATATTAGTAATATTACTAAATTTACTAAAGAACACTTATTCTACGACTGATTCAAGTTTAGAGTACTATCTACCAAAAAAAAAAATTAATTCCAATCAATTTCATTCTTATATCCAGCCTAAGTTTAGGAACTTTTATTCCCCTAATCAAAAGGATCAAGTTGCCATTTGCAGGTTTCTTTTTGCCATGCAAAGTGGAAAAACTCAATTTCAAAAATATGCATATTTAATTCAAACAAACTTTAGTAAATAAGAAAATCTTTTTAATCAAAGTGCATTTAAACAAACTTGGGCGTTTGAATGCAATAACTTTATTATTCAAAATTTTATGTCGGATAATATAGTACCATTTAATGCCAACAATTACGAAAAAAAAAGTTTCATTTCCATATCACATTTTCAATCTTTTCACCTTTAAACAAAAAATTATCCTAATACCAATAACTGAAATTGTATGGTGGATTTATCGCAAAGCTACCATTAAGCTACCATTCAAACTACCAACATTTATCGCCAAAGCTACCCTAATTTCAATATCCAAAATTTTATGCTGGATAATTGTATAATTTGAAGCTAAAAGTTACGGAAAACACCTCTTTTTATCCCTAAATCTAAAAAATACTTTGGGTGAAAAAGAGGTGGTTTCTTCATGTATACTTTTATCCAAAAACAAATGAATATTTTTCCCATGTATTTTCATATTTTCCATTGTTTTTCCTTTAAAAAAAATTATCTAGAACACTTGCCAATGGAAAATTTCTATAGAACTTATTTAGAATAGAATGCATTCTATGGAATCCTCACAAGAATTCCACTCAATTTTTTATGGAGACTTCATTTTATAGAGACTTCACAAGAATTCAATTTCGATAGAATTTTATATAGAATTTCTGTATGTATTGTAGAATTCTTGTATAAAATTCTATAAAAATTGGACTCTAATTCTTGTGAGGATTCTATAGAATGCATTCTAACAAATTCTATAGAATTTTATATTCTGAATCTACTGCATACTATTATTCTTCGGTATTAAATTTTGGTTATTTAAATTCAAGTAATTTTCTGAATTTTTAAATGTTTGGAGTCCCACGTAGAAAAATTATATAAAATTTATGTAGAATTCATTCTATAGAATCCTCACAAATTCTATTCAAATTTCTATAGATATTTCACAAGAATTCTACAAGAATTCTGGTCCAATGTCTATAGAATTTTATATAGAATTTCTGTATTGTCGAATTCTTGTGAGGATTCTATAAATTGTTAGAAATGTTCGTAAATTACCGGAACTTTTAGGTTTCGAAAGTAACAGAAATTTTTATAAAATTTAAGATACTTTTCAGAAACCGTAACTGAAAATTAACAAATTATAACTGAAATTTACCAACCTGCAACTGCATTTTCATAAATTTGTCTTAAATTTCAATTGCGGTAACGGAATTTTCCTAAATTTATCTTAATTGTAACAAAATTGTAACTGAAATTAAACTAAATTAACTAAATTAAACCAAATTGTAACTGAAATCTACCAAACTGTAACTAAATTTTCAGTTACATGAAACTGTATAAAGCTTCAGTTATTCGAACATAAAATTTTTCTGTTACAGTTTCGGAATTTTAAGTTACAAGTTTCAAAATTTTCAGTTACAAGTATCGTAAAGTTATCAAAATATAACTGAATTTTTATTTACTTGTAACTGAATTTTCCCAAATTTTGCTTAAATTTACCAAATTGCGACTGAAATTTACCAAACTATAACTGAAGTTTCTGAAACGGTAACTGCATAAAGCTTCAGTTCTGAAAATTGCCATGAAAATTTCCAACAGTGTAGAAATTCGCCTAGAATACTTGTGAAGACTCTATAGAAGTTTGAGTAGAATTCTTGTGAGGATTCTATAGAATGCATTCTATAGATTCTTTATTCTATTTATTCTATTTATTCTACATAAATTCTTCAGAAAGCATTCTACATAAATTATATAGAATTTTTTCACCTGGGGTTGGAAACAGACACAGTAAAAAAGAATACTTAAAATTGTTACACCTAAAAATGGTTTAGATTAATTCAGTAAAAGTTTGTCTTAATTTAAGCAATATTAATACCACGTAATTAATACCATGTGATACCTTTGATTAAGGTATTACGTGCACGAAAAACCAGGTCTCGAGAAATCAGAATTAAATATACTTTTATGAACTATAATTATATTATTGATTGTATTGTTTAAAAGAGAAAATACTATTTTTGCTGAAAAAATTTTGAAACATACAAAAATAATTATTTATTTTAAAAGTTTTATTTTAGACCAAACTTTTTTTTATCGCTTCTTACCAAATTTTTAAAAATTAGACGATTTTAATGAATAATAACTTATTTTTTTGGCAAAAATATTCTGTACAACTTCGCCTCTTCTAATTTTTAAATATAAAAAAGTTAGTAACAAAAATAGTTATTTGTTTATAAAATTTTTTCTTTGAAAATGTTTTTTATGATTACAGTCATTAAAAAATTTATTTTTAAATATTGGATGAGGTCAAGTTGTAGAGATCTTTTTACCAGGAAAATAAACTATCATTCATTAAAATCGTATTTTTAAACAAATTTTGTTAGAAGCAATAAGAAAAAAAGTTGGATCGAAAATAAAATTTTTTAAATAAATAATATTTCTATGTTTTAAATTTTTTCATGAAAATACTTTCCAAAAAACGTTGCAAACAGCAGCTTGATCTCAAAAGGCAAAAGATGTCTGCAGAAGGCCGCATTTTTTTACCCGGCCTCTTTCCCGAGTCAGCAAAGGATCTAGATTCTAGACATCTACCCAGTAAATCGTGGGATATTATTTTAATCTGAAGTAAATCATTTATTCTACTGTCACAGTCTTTTGTTTTTCGATTTCCCATTTTGCTATAGATTAAAATGATACTTTTAATAATAGATAAAATAGATTTTAATAAATAGATTTTATTAGATCATTATCTATTTATTATAATCTATTTATTAGATTAGATAAATAGATTTATATTTATTAGATTAAATAAATAGATTTTAATGATAGATAAAACGATTTTCTATGTAGACCCAGAGATTTTTAACGCTTCCTACCAAATTTTTAAAAATTAGACGATTTTAATGAATAGTAGCTTTTTTATCGGAAAAAGGATTCTGTATAACTTCACATCTTCTAGTTTTTAAATATAAAAAAGTTAGTAACAAAAATAGTTATTTGTTTATAAAATTTTTTGTTCGAACATTTTTTGTAATGATTGCGGCCATTAAAAAATTTATTTTTAAATATTGGATGAGGTCAAGTTGTAGAGATCTTTTTACCAAGAAAATAAACTATCATTCATTGAAATCGTATTTTTAAAAAAAATTTGGTCAGAAGCAATAAGAAAAAAAGTTGGATCAAAAATAAAATTTTTTAAATGAATAACATTTGTATGTTTCAATTTTTTCATGAAAAATAATCTTTTTTCTTTTAAACAATACCAACAATAATAAGATTGTACTTCATGAAAGTATAATTAAATATGTTTTTCCAAGATCCATTTTTTCGTGCCCACAATACCTTAAATCCAGAAAAATTTTACTGAATTTAATCCAAACCATTTTAGGGTATAACAATTTTAAGTATTCTTTTTTACTGTGGTAGTAACCTCAACAACAGGGTATATTTTAAGCCAAATTTGGTACTACCCGTCCGCATAGTATATACGAATCTTAAAAAAAAAAAAAGGTCCG
>JBAGKK010391836.1:0-18386 GCA_037177015.1 Euceroptres primus
AACGGAACTCATTGTTAATAACGTTGTGACAAGATCAAAATCGGGCACGGGCTGGATGTTCAATTAAAATGCATCCAGGAGGGGGCTTCTCGCAATGTTTTGACACAAAAATCATGTCGATAACCCTTACCGACTGCGAGTAAAGCCACCCACGCTATAACTTGACAGACTGTAGTAGATAAATCCTGTTGGAAGGAGTGATCTTTATAAATCTGCAGAAAAGCATGTCCATTACTTTGCAGGAAAGCACGCTCGCCACACATCTGCAGAAAAGCACGTTCGAGGCACGATCGTTTCAAGAAACAATCCATATTTTATTTGATGGATTTTAATTACTACATAATGAATTTCTCTTACCCCTTTTACGATTCGATTTAATAATCGAATCGTAAAAGGGGTAAGAGAAATTCATTATGATAATGTCTATGATAATAGATACAAACTCATTTGTATGAGTTTACATCTTTTTGTTTCGTCTTCTTATATTGTGTGTACACAAGTAATTATCACTTGTTTGCATTACTTTATCACTTTACGCTGGTTGCCTATCTTCTGGGGTTATGACCCCAAATAATAATAAAATAATCAAATTAGTAGAAAAAATTTGGAAAACTTTTTTGTTGCAGCTATTTCCTGATGAAAGTTACCACAATGAAGAATTGTTTAAACAATTTAGGAACAACAACATTTCAAACAATCAATTTCAACCATTTTTCTTGAAGGGAGCGCGGGAGAGGTTTTCAAAGGGTATCTTAAAGCGTTTTGAGGTTTGGTCAGTGCAATAAAACAATTTGGTACAATATTCACTATTAAAGAATCTTGATTTACGAGGTTTATATGTATAAAGGTCGAAAAAGCAACCCCTAGAAATAATTCAAAGACTTTTTCTGAACGCGGTTATTACCTGAAGACACCCCCAAATAATTTCAAGTGTCAATAGTTGAATAAAAAAGAAATTAGTATAATATTCGGTTTCGAGAAATTGAAATTTCTATGAATTATCTCTTTAAGGGTTGAAAAAACAACTCTAAAAGCATATTAAAACACTTGTCTTGTATGGAAGTGTTCACTGAGAACATTCCAAAGTGATTCCACATATCAATTGTTGAAAAAAAATTTCAGAGCACGAAATATCGCATTTTACATAATAAGGGTAGTAAAAAATCAGCCCTTAAATTCATTATATGACTGAGGGTTTTCGATGTATTTTTTATGCTGAATTCGGATCCGTTTGCCAAATTAATCTACCTCTTTTAGTTTCGAAGTTATTTCGATTTTTCTTCGAAAAAAGTGACTTTTTAAAAATGTTTCAATCAAGATATCTCAAAACGCTGATGTGATCGAACATTTTAGGCTTCAGATTCGGCTTTAGCGCGCCAAAGATCTTCGAAATTACCCAGTGAAGTCTCCGGGTCCGAGCAAAAAATTTTTTTTGTACCCTTTTTTAGAAAAGTCGATGTTTTTTCATTCGAAATGCTAAAATTTTCCTAAAAAGATATGGTAAATGTTGCCTAACATTTTTTTCATCGGATTTTGTGGATTGATAATGGTTCTCTGCCGTCTCTAGAAAATTTTAAGACGATTAAAATAATCGATCCGTACCGATTATTTTGAGAATCTAGCTTTTTGATGCGTCGGGACCCCCGAATTGTGAGAGGCCAGGTGACTCACATCAAAAAGCACCCCGAATTGTGACAGGCGAGGAGAATGACACCTAAAAGCATCCAGAATAATGTATTATTTATTATTACTTTACTGCAACGACAACTATATCAAAACTCTTTTAGCAAAATGAGTTTGTACTGTAAAGATAGAAGTACTTAAATACTATAAATGTATATGTAACTTTAAAGTAAATAAGTTCTGGTCTGCTGCTAATAGTAATTTACGTAGTACTGATAAGCTTCAATCAAAGCGAAACCGGAAAATTGACTTCAGTACGTCTAGCGCAGCGCTTCAGCTAATCGGCGCGTGTTACCCGTACACTTAATACGATCTGTACGGCAACCAATTTCTCCCATTACATTTTCAGCATAGAATAATTTTGAAGGGAAAGAATCAAGCTTTCATTTTAAATTATTTTGAAGCAAATAAAAAAAGTCGCATTTGGAGAAAAACTTAAAAATACTTTTTAAATTCACAAATCAAAGTCAAATTAATTTTTTTTTATAAAATAAAATAAAATGATTATTTTTATTACAAAAGTAAAAAACGCCTTTCCAAAACCCTCATATAAAAGTTAAATCGGACAACTATAGTAGACGTTGTGAATTAGTGAAAATAAGCGGATAGGGTAAAACGTCGAAAAATTGGGCCCCTGTACCTTGACAACCCGTTGTACTAGACACACCCCCTTTACTGAAAACAAAGAGGGTCACTTACACGACGATTTAGTAGAGTTTCAATACGACAAGAAACAAAATTTTAAGCGGGTATACTTGGCGAATTTTGCCTTGTATGTAATAATAATCACCTCCAATTTAAAACGCAGATGAATGTGACACCACAGCGAGCTTGAATAAATATTTCATAGTAGAAATTTAAAACACACAGCAGAGTGAATTGCATACCCACAGCGAACTTTACGCTACATAAATAGTACACAAAAGCAGTCTTTAAACAGTCAAAACACTGGCATTAATGCCTGTAAGGACATAAAACTTCGGTGATGATTCCGATTATATTTGGCCTAAAAATTTCTATTTCTCTTTTGCTGACGTAGTGTAAACTGTAAACATTTGACTTCCTTGAAGGTAAGAATGAGTATAAACATTCTAAAATTCGTATGAATGTTTATGTTTCATTTCCAAGTCATGAAAAACGTTTGTGCGACATCTGCGTACATACCATATATAGAACAAATTCTTGAAATTTCAAGAACGATGCGCAGACTGAAGACGAAGTCGAAGAAAGTTTTCTTTTCTTGATTTCGAATCAGCAACGAGCCCTCAGCAACTTTCCCATACCAGGCGGAAACGAAATTAAGAAAAATAGTATTTTCACTACGAGCTAGTGTATAGCGATCAGAAAATTTGAAATTCCCGGATTTTTCCTGCCAAAATTTTTTATTTTCCCGAGCAATTTCAAATTCTTTATTTACAGTTTTTCTCAGGCTGACGTGAATTATCCGAAATAATGTATAGTACCTCACGAAATAAAATGAATAAATTAAATTATACACTTTTTTACATTGATGAAAAAAACAAAATTAATATTAATTTTTGTTTGAAAAATTTATTTTTTTACTTCAAATAGGTAGCTGTAAATTATGTGTATATAAGTTGATTTTACCACAATATAAAAAAATACCCATCGTGAATAGTCGCAAAATTTATGAGGGTTTCCCGACTTCCTGGTTCGCCAGACACTAGGGTGTCACAGAAATGCATTGTAAACAATATTTTCGAATGTTTTTGGAGAAATCTGCCTGATCGATGAGGTTCCCGAAAAAGTACACTTATTTTTTCATTTTGAAATCGGTTGATATTTACTGGTACCGTCGACCTCCTGAAGTTTGCCATTGAATTTACATGGGGAAAACTCCAATTTTTGAAAATGCACAATAAAAGTGAATTTATATAATAAAATAATGAGTTGCGTACCACGATTCGCCTAAGAATTCATGAAGGAATAAGATTCAATCATCAATTTTGAAATTGAATCCACCTAAGGTCCTTTTGTGGGGCCCCAAAAACAACCCCCATAAGTGACGAATAAGAGTTTTGCGACAAATTTAATTTTATTCCTCCTTTTTCCATTTTTTTCATAAATCATAATTAGTTGTCAAACTGAAACGTAATATGGAAATTCCTTAACAATTTTTTATTATTTAATGAATGTTTATTTGTTTGAACAATTTTTTCTCAAAGTCTGCTTCAAATTATGGCACATTCTGGAGGTTCTGAGTTATTTAATAAACATTAAGCACTAATTTATGTATTTAAGAGTTTTCTAAATTATTTAAACAATTTTTCATTGTTAAAATGTAACTTCCATTGGGAAATAGCTGGACCAAAATAGTTTTTTTTATTTTTTTTTCAAGTAATTCTATTATTATAGACCATCTTTGTCACGTTCGCAGATTCAAATATTGAGATTATTTCAGAATAGATTCTTTAAATGATAGAATTTAAGAGGTCTTAGACGGGGAGTGTCACTATCGGGTGGCACCCGTCGGGCGAGAGGTTTTAAATGTGGTGGGTTTAAATTTATTAAGAGTAGGAGATGATCTTCTTACTTTTTAAAAATATAAAAGACACGCAATTTTTATTGGGTTTATAAATTAGAAGGAAGCAGAATTATTGGAAGTTGGATTTCAGGTTGGGGAATACGGAATTATAGGAAGTAGGAAGTGGGAATATACTGGAGAGACGCTGGAGCGTAGGAGGTGATCTTATTAATTGATGGTAGGGGAGTGATATCCGTCTTGATGGTAGGGGAACTGACCGCTTGCATACGTGCAATTTAATGCATGCAACAATTCAATTATTGTCAACCATCCTTAGAGCTTTTTCAATCTTCTGCTATTTGTTTAAACAATTACCATTTTCTTAAACAATTTTAAAATTTCTAATATGTTAAACTGAGACCACTCGCTGCATTTTTTGTTAGTATTTTAGTGAAAATTCTCTTCCCTTTTCGCAGATGGATTCCTTAGGATACTAAAGTTGCAAGTGAATGCAAGGGTGCTGCCACCAAAGTTGTAAAGACAGTATTACATTTTTCGTAACTTTTCAAAACATTTAGCTATTGTTCTGCGCTGGATCACCCAGACGTTCGAGCTCGATGCTCCACGGGGCGCTGTGGTTCTCAACCGGCGGCTTCTGTATTACGTTCCAGCGATAACATTTAAATTTAAATTGAATCGTTAACGTGTTAAAATTTTTGGGTAACTGCAATACAAAGTAACGTACGTTAGTGCACGTTACTTTAAGAAATTTGTTTATAATACTTATACTAAATTAAATGTCTTAATAAATAATTATTTTTAATAAATAATTATACAACGAGGCTGAAAAGGGGGAAAATTGCGAAAAAAAAACTTGTGTTTAGGGACAGATTTTAAAAGCGGCCTGTTTTGACAAATATGTATGGAGTCTAATTGTCAATGAAACATGCTGGTTTTTTTTTTTTATTAATGACGGAAATTTGTAACCATTTTCATACGTTTTTAAATAAGAATATTGTTTGCAATCTAACATGTATCACATTGGCTTCTCAGATACAATAAATTCCAGAAAATTCTTTAACAGTAAAATTTAAGAACTGTCCACAATTACGGAATTTTCCATAAGACTAACCAGTAGGGATGAGTGGGGTTGGGGATGATTCATCAAGACTTAAATTTGATATTTGACCTGAGTACTAAATCATTTGGCAATTAGTATAATTTTCAACATTAGAGGAGCAAGTCATACTAAACTAATTGAAATGGAGTTCCTGCAAAGTGCAAGTAGACTTGCAAAGTATATTTCGACCATTGGTGTGGTTACCTTTTTATTAATGTGGAATTTGCTTCCGGGAACTAAAAAATGTGCTAAATGCGGCCGGACGGTACATTTAACTACTAATGGTCGAAATCAGGACGTGATTTATCGTTGTGAGGCTAGAAAGGGCCGCAAAAAAATAGGTGTTAGGAGGGGAACGTTTATTAATGTCGCGAACGTCAAAGTATTAAAATTCTATAAGTAATAATTTTCTGGTTATGTTATCCATTGAAAATAATTGTTTGGGAAACGGAGCTTTCTAAATACTCGGTTCGGTCAGTAATATTGGATATCAGGATGCTACTTAGAGTGTGGTTATCGGAAAAGAAAGAAAAAATTGGAGGTGTGGGAAAAACAGTTGAAATTGATGAAAGCGCGTTCGGGAAACGGAAGTATAATCGTGAAAGAAAAAGACAAACTAGGTGGGTGGTGGGAGGCGTTGACAGGGAATCTAAAAAGTGTTTTTTTAGAGTAGTTACGAATCGAGATGCTAACACTTTACACGATGTTTTCAAAGACAATGTTTTACCGGGTACTCATATTCTAATCGATGGTTGGAAGGGATATTGTGGTGTAGATCACATTCACTACACGCACTCTACAGTAAATCATTCGAAAAATTTTGTAAATCCGGCTGATAATAATATTCACACACAAGGAATCGAATCGCAGTGGTCAAAAGTAAAGCGCGATATGCGAAGGCGGATCGGTAGAATGGCAGTTTCGAGGACTGATGACTATTTGATAGAATATATTTGGAGAAGCATGCATGGTTCAGTAGAAGGACTTTTTATAAATTTTATTCGGGCGCTTTTGTAGTTTTATCCACATTAAATGCATGTTAGGCGAATTTTTCATGTTTAGTGAGAAATGGTTATTAATTTATTTTCATTAATTCTGTTATAAAAAAAAAACATGTTTTATTGACAAGTGGGCTAGGCCTACTGGGGATCACCACGTAAAAAAAACGCGCCTCCTACTCGACCTCCATGGTGGTGCGAAACAGAGTGATTTAAATGTATCACTGTAACGTAATACAGTAGCCTCCAGTTGAGAGCCACAGCGCGCCGTCCAGCTTCGAGATCGAGTCCAGCGCAGAACAATAGCCAAGGGTCGCTACGACGCCAGGTATGATGTGGTACCTTCAGATTGCCTTGAGCCTTTTTGTTTTCTGTCATAATAATGCAAAATTTAATACTATGATTTCATACCAGTCTATTTTAGTCGTAAGTACACGAAGAGCCCGTCGCGTCGTACCGAAAAACACGATGCAATCTGCGCAGTATTTATTTTAAATGAGCGTTCATCCTGAAGTAGTGTGCATGCATGCGTGCTCGCTCGGCGATCAGAGTCTTTTTTTTGCGGTGGGCTCTCCGTGTAGGTAGGTAAAGTAGATGCATTCTGCAACATCGCCTGCGCTCGCGTTTTCGCGTCTCAGTCCACGCGCAAGGAACACATAGCTAGTTCATGGCACAAGCATGAGTAAAATCAAATGTCTACCAAAGAAATGAGTTAATACACTTCAGTTATTGTTTCATATTTTATAATCTGATTGAGTAGCTAAGTTACTCAAAGTTAAGTTTCATTAGTTGAGTAAATACATGCAGTATTATTACTCCTTAGCTTAATCTTCAGAAGAGTAAAAGAAGTTTTATATAAATAATATATGGTAAACTATATAATATGTTGGATTTGTTGATGTAATATGTTAGGTTCATAATAATAAATGTATCATGAAGCATTAAAGTGTGTTTTACTTACCTGGAAAATCAGGGAATAAGCCTTGAAAAAACCGGGAAAACGCCTTGAATTTGAATCGGTCCAATGGATAGACACCCTGGTTTAGACAATTAGCAGTTGGTTGAAAACATTTTTGAATGGCTGATAATCGAATCAGTTGCAAGAATTAGAAAAAAGTATTTTGTTCCAGCTATTTTCTGACGAAACTTACGTTTCAAAAATGAAAAATTGTTTAAACAATTTAGAAAACTTTAAAATAAATCAATTAGAGCTTAATGTTTATTAAATAACTCATAATCTCCAGAATGTGCCATAATTTCTAGCAGACTTTGAAAAAAAATGGTGTAAACACTCTTCTCGACACCTTGGAGTCACCTTTTTTGCATTTTTTAACACTTGTTTTAACATCAAATACCGGTTTTTTTGTTTCTACTAGGTCCTTAGAACATGAATAAGAATACAAAAAATATAAACACGCATTAATTGTTAACTACCGATATACCCTAAAATACCCTAAAATATTTTTTGGAATTTTTCCACATTTTCTGCCACGTTGTGTGTGTTATTAATTATTGTTTTTTTTGTCAAAAAATATATAAAATACAATTTTTTCTAAACTAAATCTAAAATAACAATTGTAATTTCTTAAAACATGCTTCCTGAGGGTTTTTTGGGCCGCTGAACTCGAATCTGAAATAAAAAATTTGGAATTTCGAAAATTCAAGGCGGCGAAACTAATATGACGGATAGAAATTATTACACTTAATAAAGTACGATGGTCATTCTGTCTATCCTTCCACATTGAAGCTCCTGCGTTCCCACTCGTTTAACGCGTGTTTTTGTTTTGGGATTTTTTGTTGTCATCCGTTTTGACAGTTTATTATATGTGAGTTGTTTTTTATCAGCATGTCAGTTTGACGCTTTAAAATACTTGATGCGCATGCTCAAATGTTTTAATTCGATTTGTTTCAAATTACTTGAACCATTATTGGTTATTGAAATATGGATTATAATATATGTAAAAGTTGTATGAATATAAATGTTTTACATTAATCTTTCCTTATTTGGACGATAATCTGAAGAATGTTTTAAAATATCTAGAAAATTAATTTGATATATAAAACTAGCAGTGTGATGGATTGAAGTTTGAAATCGTGTTCTCTTTCTTTAACCGGCTGCCTGGTCAAATGACCGTTATCGTCAAAAATCGTCAATTCGGACGCCAGGTGGGGACAATGGGAAACACGTTCTATGGCACTGGAGTGGGAATAAGGTATCACAGGCACAGGGTTAAATTGAAAATTGCCTTTTTAAAAAAATTCGTAATGAGTTGGCACTGTTAAGGGTGTATATACATAAAATCTTCTGCAAAATTCAAGTTTTTATGTGGAAGAATTGCGGAAAAACTAATTAATAAATCTTAATAAAAATTGGATGTTTAATTGCAAATCTTATAACGAGTATTTTTAAATAAAAAAAGTTCAAAAATTTTACAAAATGGCGGTGCTACAGTCCAAACAAAAAAGATCCTTTTTTTCACAAAAGGTAAACGGTAGTCATCCTTCAGTTCTGAAAAATGATTTGAATAAAGGTTTTTTAGGTGATTTATTATCTACGCCTGTATGGCTATCAGGTAAACCTATGGAAATTGTTTACAACAATAATGGACAAAATGGCGGGTAAATAATGAACAAAAACTTTTTAAAAACGATTTTTTTCGTTTATTTCGGCCACCATTTTGTCAATTATGTTTTTAAGAATTTTCAGAGGTTCACCCGATAGAAAACTAGTTTCTGAAAATGTTGTCCAAATTTGAAGTTATTTGGACCATTGGTTCTTGAGTAATCGTGACGACCGTTTTGAAAACATTAGTTCGAAAAAAACGCATTTCTTCCTCGACCGTAGGCACATATACATATGTTCCCTCACCTAAATAACTTTCTTCGGGAAAAAACTTGTCCAATTGTGTTTAATGATGAATCATTTTAAAGAAGAAGAATATAGCTTTCTAATTATTTAATAGAAGTTTTAAAATTTCACCCCTGACACCCCCGTGGTGCTCCACTCAGCTCACGGATATCACTATAGGCGCGCAGACCTATTCCGATGTTTTAAACTTTCCATAATTTTCAAGATTTTCAAATATAACGTGGTCGAAAATATTCAAAAAATATGCGCCTTTGAGAAAATAAAATAAAAATAAAATCGTAAATTTTTTGTACATACCTCCATAAGTTGTAGGTCACATTTGAAATTTGCAGTTTTTGCGATTTTCCAAAGAATTATTTATTTAATAAATTAAAAATTGAGATTTTTTTTTTACATCCATGATCTTCTTTAAAATAAAGGCATTGCAGTAAAATTTTGAGAAAAGTGTTTGAAGTTACGAGTTTTCTCATTTTAAATTTGATATTTCTACACGCATACTTGAATTTTACTCCCACTTCGCAAAACTTCAAAATTTCTATCGTTCCATAGAATTAACCCTTTAGCCAAATTTGGCATATTACGTTAACGACTATTTTTTAAAAATATCTTTTACAATTTTAATTTTAAAAATCTCAGAAAGTCTGACAAACACAAATGCACCCTAAAAACGTTTTTTTAAGGCAGAAAGAAATTAAACTTTTTTTGTTTAGTTGCAAAAAATAAAAAGCTGAATTTTTCAAAAATTGTGGGACTGAATATTTATTATACTTTTTGTGAAATAGAGTGATAATTTTAAATACATAAAGAAAAGAAAACAAATTTTTGGATTTAAACTAGATTTTAAGAGGTTTCAAAATATTTTGCAGCAATCTATAGATGATACATTTTTTAAGAGAAACTCGAGAAAGTTCAGACAATTTTGGGGGATTGTAAAAGATTCCTGAGTTAGATTTTAAATAATACCAAAAATAAAGTATGAAATACACGCCTAAAGGGTAACGCGCTATTATCGAATAGCGCCACAAAAACGGCCAAATTTGGCCCTTTTGGGTAGTAAAATGACATTTCAAAACAAAATTTTAAAAAAATGCAGTAAACAAGAAATATTTTTGTATTATTAAACAATTTTGATAAAATTGAACTAATATTCACTGCTTTTTGTTATAATATTTCATTTAATTATGAGGTGCTATCCAAGGGTACGCTTCTTCAGATGGCACTGTTGTCAAAGTTAAAAGGTACTATACAGGCCTATAAATATATAAAATTTTTAAAGGTTTCAATGGATTTCAATAGATCTCTGATCTGAAGGTTTAAGTATATTTTAGAAGATATATAAAAAAACAGTCTGAGAAGTTTCAAAATATTTCAGAAGATTACAAATTAACATATTTGGTTGAATAAGTTTAAATCAAATCGAATCAATCAAACCGACATGTTATTTCTCAATCACGCCAAGATTTTTTAAACGCTAAATTGACGTATCAACTGTCAAACTAAGAAAAAGAAAAAATCGCGTTACAAACAAGTGCGAAGCGAGCAGAAACGAAGGCGCTTTAATATTCAAATCTTGAAGTATAGCAAACCAAAGTTTGGTAAAAAATAACTTTTTCTATGAGTAACAAAATGGAACGAAAGTTTCGGTCAGCTCTTTGCATAAAGGGTTTTTTGGGTCGCTGGATCCGAAGCTGGGGTCAAGATTTTCGAATTTCGCAAATTCACAATTTTTTAATTCACACAGTTTTTTTTAAACATCCCCTAGTAGCAATCTGAATTCCGGTTGAAGTCAGTCGGAAGGCAGAGAGCGAAGAGTTCCTTAATTCAGTTGGAATGCCTACTGCCGCAGAATTTGGAAGTCAATCTGACTTAAAAAGGCGGAGTCAATGCTAAAGCCGAACTGCATCAGAAAATGGCAGGGAAATTGATTTTAACCAATTTTAACTTGAAAGAATTGTTTAGATGCAGTATTGTCAAAATATAAATCTTTGAGTAATTTAAAAGTGGGAGAAAGATTAAAATGTGCTTTTTTCTCACACATGCACTTTTAAGGCGTTTTTAGTTTCCTTAAAGCGAGACTAAACTTGACGTTTTTAAGTCACGGGCCTAAAATCATTTTTCACGCATGCGCATATGGCCATTGGTTTTACTTTAGTCCCAAGAGAGAATGGCTAAAGTACTTTACTCTCGCTCCCTAATGACATTGCCGCCGGATGTGGCACTATCTGACAGGTAAATCGTTTCAACTTATGTCTCTTTTCGTGATATTCTGTTGGTAATGGTAGATCTTCAAATAGTTCGCCATTTGCTTTTACATCAACTCGACATTATAGGTTATGTCGAAAATTGTCCAGACGAAAATGAGTGGACCGAGTGAACCTATTTGTAGTATCGATGAAATACTATCACAAATAATAGACAAAGCCAAATTTTCAGTAGAAAAATCAATGCGCGATAAATTAAATACCAAATATGAAAGTACTTATGATACAGTAACGTGTCAAGTACAACGCAAAGAACTCAAGGAACGAAGGTTTTTGTAGAGGCAATTTTTATTGCAAATTATAGATTAAAGATTTGAACCCCCGCCGGGGTTTCACCCCGGACCGCGCCAGGGGCTCTGCCGCTGGACCCCGTTTGTTATTATTCTATTATTATGTAACTGTAGGAATAACGGATTTTTTTTAATGCCGCCATATTTATAAATTTGCCCTTACTCACCCGCCCTAAAGCTTCAGAAACTTGATTTATATTTACATGTACGAGAAAAAATAGCGTGTGTAATGTGGGAGCAATGGTTCTTTTTGAGTGAGTGCGAAGTTTGTCCGCACGAAGCGAAGGCGCGCCGTAGCCGAGCGCGGCAAACTTCGCACTCACTCAAAAAGACCAATTTTACTCCCTTGTCACACAATATACTATTCTTTTAATGTAACCTAATATAACCTCCGACTTGTGTAAACAGAATGTTACAGTTACCAATTTTATCGACTTTCTGTATATCACTGATAGATTAAAAAGTCGATAAAATAAATCACAATTGATATCAGCGCAATTATGTTTTACAAACTTCAGCGATCCAAAAAACCTTTAAAAACCCAGCTCCAAGAAATTGGACTAATTTTGAGAAATTCTATCCACCATATTGTCTCCACCATCTCGAATTTTGAAAATTGTCAATTTTTCACCTCAGATTGGAATTTAGTGACCTAAAAAACCCCTAGAGGACGAGTTTCGAAAAAATTAGTTAATTTTTTGGAAATTCCCTTCTGTCATCTTGAATGTTCAAAATTCGAAAGTTTTAACCCCAAATTTGGATTCAGCGACCAAATAGATACCCGGAAAACAAGTTGAATAAAGTTTTTGATGCAAGGAATAATATATTCCTGAAAGGGTTAAAAAAATATGCGAACATCTAACGGACTGAATGGTCAAATTTCTTGAACATTTACTTTGATTACGAGACTTTATTGAAATGTTGCTCCCCATTTAACCCTTTAAGGAGCACCGCTCTCTTCTCGCCCTCTCTCTCCCACTCTTCCCCCCCTCCCCCCTCTCCCACTCTCCATCCCACCTCCGCTCCCCCTCTCTCTAATAGCGAAAAAAATTTATTTTTTAGGGTTTCGTAGCCCCGAGCAGGAACCCTTATAGTTTCGGTCGGGTGTCCGTCCGGCCGTCCGTCGTTTACCGCTCGTATCTTCAAAAGTATTTTAGATATGAATAGTCATGATTCATTCACCATTAGAGGAAAAATATTGAGAACCCGAACAACGTTGTATGTGCTGTAAATCACAATGCCATAGAACTGAAAGAAATGAGGCTGCGAAACCATTCCTTGTAGGTGTGGTTCGCCTATTTGGACTTATTGTTTCAATTGGTATATGTTTTTCTACATGTAGTTTTGTAAAAATGGCACTTTTGAAAAATTCAATTTAAAAATTTTTGCAATTAAATAAAAAAATTTAATTTTCTTCTGTCTGCAGAACCTTCTTTAGGATGCATGTGTGCTTGTCAAATTTGAGATTTTTAAAATTAAAATTGTAAATGATATTTTAAAACAGGGATGCCTAGATAGGATAAATTCCCGACAGAAACACATGGTGCGCTTCCACCTCCATTTCTTCTGAAAAGCTGGAGTGGTGGTAGAGTCGAGTGGTTTTCTCTCGTCTAGTGACGTAGCTTAGTCCCGAAGATACGAAATATCTGTGGGGGTGCTTACGGGGCGACTAACTTTTCAATATAAAATTGGAATAGCAACTAGAGTTTTAATTATTTTATTTCAATATTTTTACAATATGTTCACATTATGCACAAGGTAGAAATATAAGTTATAGAAATGAAATATAATTGTACATAAAATCTAAATACTAATAAATTAGAGTGTACAAAGGAAAACTAAAGTAATATTCGTTGAATCGACAAATTAATTAACTGTATTGTATACTAAACTAAAACTGTTTGATTTCTATAACTTATCTTCCGACCTTGTGCATAATGTGAATATATTGTTATGCTTCAAAAAGTATTATTCAATATTTGTGTTCAAAACTGTAATATTAAAATATTAAAGTACAAAAAAAAACTTTGTAAACTCTTCTTTTCAGTCACCTTCATTGGAAATAAATGTAAAAATACTGGAATAAAATAATTAAAACTCTAGTTGCTATTCCAATTTTATATTGAAAAGTTAGTCGCCCCGTAAGCATCCCTACAGATATTTCGTATCTTCTGGACTAGGCTACGTCACTAGTCGAGAGAAAACCATGCGACTCTACATACCAGCACTCCAACTCTTCGGAAGAAATGCTCTTCCTAGCTGAGCATCCCTGTTTTAAAAAATAGTCGTCATCCTAATGTGCTAAATTTGGTACAGTAAGCTCCAAAGGGTTAAAGGAGTATGCGATGAGAAAGTATAAATTAATACTTACCCCTTCCGTAATATCGACCTCAAATCCATAGTGATTTGTAAGTTAATGATCCGTAAGTTATTACTTCGATAATCATACAACTTCAAACAAATATTCGTAATTTTGCAGCTTTATAAATATTGAACCATCGGCTGCCGCTGAAGAGCAAGAGAGTCTTAAAGTGACCAATAAAGTTAATCATCAGAATTTAAATCTCGTCGAAGAAAAAGCAGCAGGAATTCGAAGTACCCGAATTTCAAGCAAAAGCGAAATTAATAATCTCAACGCAACAAACAGCACATTTAGTCCGATTGTATCTACTAAACTCTGGAACGAACTAAATACAGAAAAGAGTGAGGTATGTATTCGACGTGAAGGTGTTCTTATATTGTGAGCGATTTTCAAATCGTTCATTATTTCAGAATTCATTATTTTATTTCAGTGATTTCTGAAATCCGAGAAAATTAAGATTCTAAATAATGAAATAATTCATATCAGTTTATATATATGTACCAGGATAGGTATACTTAGTGAAGTGGGGAAACTGTTTGTCTTAATTACTGTGTTTACGTATTAATTATGTAATGTTTAAATCATTCTTCCAGTTGAAATACATTATTATCATGGTTTAACCCGTACTCTGAATCTCTCCACTACAGTGGACGCCTACTTTACCACTTTAATGATATCGACATTTTTTGACTTTTTTTCTGTCCTTTAATGAACTTTGGGTGATTCTTATAAGATATTTCCCGTAAACTACGAATCCGTTGAGAAAAAAGCTCTAGCACGTCAAGTTTTTTTAAAAACTAGGGTCAAATGGTAAAAAAACGCGTTTTTGTCACTTTTTGAAAGCTCATCAAATGTTAATGAGACGTGATAGAATCTTCCTCATGGGATTAAATGAAAGCTTGGACCTTATATGTTAAATCTATTTTACCGCACACTGAAGGAAAGTAACGTTCAGCCGATAGGAACAGCTTTTTCTTCCAACACGCTCCAGCCATGCTAGTCGAGCGAAACGGGTGCCACGGCTGGAGCATGCTGGACCAAAAAGCTGTGGCCAACAGCTCTACATTACTTTCCTTTAGTTTCCAGTATAGTAGCTTTGAAGCATAAGGTTCAAGCTTTCATTTAAGTTCATGTGGATGATTCTAGCATGCCTCAATAATATTATATAGGCTTCCAAAAAGTGCCAAAACCACGTTTTTTTACCTTTGACCCAATTTTTCAAAAAACCTTGACGTGCTAGAGTATTTTTGTCAATGGACTCGTAATCTACGAGAAAAATCCTATAAGACTTACCTAGAGTTCTTTAAAGGACAAAAATCATGTCGGACAGTGTAATATTGTTATCATTATCATACACTGCATCTTTTTGTTACTTTTCCTAAAAAATTTGTTCACATAAAATCAGTCAAAAAATGAGTATTTTAAAACTACTTGAACAGTAATTATTGTTAAAATAGAGTCAGGAATGGCGAAAATATACTTTATCATTTTTAATTTTTTGATGCAGAAAAGACCCCGTATTTTTTTTTTTTTAGAATAAAATTTTCTTGAACACCCGCAAAACGTTTGAAGTTCTAGGAGCATTAAATATTTATTTATCTTTAAAAGAAAAAAAACACGGTGTGATTTTTTTCTTTTAAGGAAAAATCCGATTAAAAATTTATGAAATTGGCTCAGATGCGGCACCATAGTAATCTTAATTTTATAAATTGATTGGGTCTTACCCCTTGAAATTTTTCGTTTAATGAAAAATTTTTGTCTCTAAAATCCTTTTTTGGGTCAGTAGATCACTTAAATGTGATGAAGATGGCATTTTTAAACTTTTTAGGGCAGCTGGGGTTCAAGTGAAAAAGTGAAAGTTACAAACATATTTTACATTTATACGGGTAACATTTTTTATTCTTAGCATTTCTGTCTAAAACGTTTTATTACAAAAGGGTTACTTAACTCAGATGCCGGGTAAGATAGGGTGAGTGGAGCGATCTTTTTTGATAGCATCGAGTTAGGTGACCACATTCAGCGCATTGCCCTGAAGTGTCATGTATACTGTAAGTACGTGTATATTACTCGAAAACAACCAGCGACCAAGGAGCGATAGTCGCCTCGACATGGGGCTTCTTCGCAGGGAAATCGCTAATTCTTTTCCGAACCTCTTAGAGTCGACCAGTAACCTCCAAGCAATTTGCCCTTTGACATGGAGCCTTTTTCCTGGGAGGTCACTAACCTCTCTTGAGGGAGACTTACAGTTTAAGGTGGGTTCCAAACCACCAGAGTCTCGGTAGAAGTACATAGAAAAGTTTCCATTGGTACCGGGACAGAGATCGAACCGCAGGCCTCCTGCTCGGAAGCCGGACGCGCTTTCGCCTAAGCCACCGGGACTCTTATGTAGTATTGAGGACATTTTTCTCACTCTCTCCCCTGAGATGGAGTGAGATACATGTCCTCAGTCTAGCATTCCTGCTCTTATGTTTGGTGTGGTTACTCTTTATCTGATTTTCTAACATGCTTTTTGGAAAACCTAAAAGATAATTGCTGAATAACGACCTAAAAGACATATTGCTGAATATTTCTACGAAATTTTCATTAAGAATTATAATTTTTTGTAGTTTTGTAGGAAATCATTATTATATATCTTGCTAACAATCTTCTTACCGCGATTCAACAATTATGATACGTCATTTTCTACTTTAGGTTTTTAATTGTAAATTGAAAATCTAAAATTTCTCTTTATACTTTCTTAATTACATTCTCATCACTATAAGAGTGTATGGGTTTTATGTAAAATTTGACCCCCTCCCCCCGTTTTTTGCAGATGTCGACGTTTTGTGACCTCCTAAGTCCAAAAAACAGGTTTTCGTGACGGTGTCTGTCTGTATGTCTGTTCACGCGATGACTTTCGAAAAAATTATCGCATTTCATTGCAATTTGGTACACTTTTTCAGATGCTCAAATTTCAGGTCAAGTTCGTTAGCCAGCTATATTGGACCAAAACTCAAAGAATTAGGGCCATTTTAGACTTTGAAAAAATTTTTTTGTCAAAAATAAATGTTTAAAGACAGTTTGGAGTAGCTTTCATAAAGCTCTACAAACTATCTAAACGACATTTTTCCAGCGGACCAATAATAAAAAAGTTAAAACAAAATGAAATCCTTAAAAAAATTAAAAAATCAGTTTCAGAGGAAATCGAAAATCTTTTTCTTAACCCACTTATTTTATTTTTTGTCCTGAAATTTGAATTCTACGTGATAGGAAAGTCAACACTACTCGAGAAAAACAAGAGATAGGAGAAAATGCCTCAATGCAGTTTTATAAAGGTCCTTGATCCGAGCAACTTCGACCTCGTGCATTTTCTTCGTATCTTGCGTCATTCTCTTGGGAAACACAAATTTGCGTCGAGTTTTTGAATTTTTTACACTCTTATCACTATGAGAGTTTCGCGACGGTGTCTGTCAGTCTGTCTGTATGACTGTTAACGCGATAACTTTCGAAAAAGTTATCGCATCTCATTGCAATTTGGAACATTTTTTTAGATGCTCAAATCTCATGTCAAGTTCGATAGCCAGCCATATTTGACCAAAGCGCAAAGAATTAGGGCCATTTTAGACTTTTTTAAAACAATTTTTTTCACAACAATAAATGTTTAAAGACAGTTTTTGGTAGCTTTCATAAATCTCTACAAAATATCTCAATGGCATTTTTCGAACGGACAAATAACAAAAAAGTTACACTATGTTGAAACCTTTAAAAAATGAAAAAACCAATTTTAGAGGAAATCGAAAAATCTGCACACTAAAGTTACGCACATTCTCATCACATGTTCACTCCAACGTGCCCACATATTCCTCAGAAAGCTGCATTTGAAAATTGCATTTTTTTCTATAAAAAAACAAAATGGCAGAAAATCCTCTAGAAAGTTTTATAAAGCTCCATGTGTAGAACAAATTTATTTTCTTGCGTTTTTTCCATATCTCGCGTCGTTCTCTTATGAAATCCAAATTTTTGTATTTTGAACCCACTTATTCTATTTTTTGTCGCAATATTCGAATTCTACGTGGTATAAAAGTGACTTTCACTGGAGAATGACAAGAGATAGAGGAAAATGCATCAATACAAGTTTATAGAGCTTCTTCAGGCGAGCAACTTTCGCCTCTTGCATTTTATTTGTAGCTCGCGTCTATCTCTCGGAAAAATCGAATTTTCCTCGATTTTTTGAATTTTTTACATTCTTATCATTATGAGAGTGTATTAGATTTGTGTAGGGTTTGGGGGGGGGGGGGGGGGGGGGGGGGGGGGGGGGGGGGGGGGGGGGGGGGGGGGG
>JBAGKK010391943.1:0-18383 GCA_037177015.1 Euceroptres primus
TTACAATTATCAATTAAAGATTTGATTAGTGCATCAGAAAAACAATTAAAAACTTGATTGTGAGAAGAAAATTTTTACAACAAAAGTATAGTTTATTTATATCTCTACCAACATGTATAACGATCGAGAAGGGATTAGTAGCGCCCAAGTAGCAGCAATTCAAGGAACTAAATTACCCATTTTTAGCACTGCTAAACTTCTTGGAGGTTTGTGCAAGATATTTTGTTGCTAAATAAACAAATCAATGCTTTTAAAGTCACAACATATTCTCTATTATGAACTCTATGGGGGACAACTCAAAATAAAAGGATCCGAGCTTCCTGAAAATCGATAATAAGGGATTTTGTTTATACAAAAAAATTTTTATTAATTCATTTTATTTTTGAGAGATGTCCCCCATATGTCCTCCCATTTCTATGATAGAAACATTATAGAAAACAAAGACGTCAGTTTTGTAAAAGCTATTTTAAACTTAAAATAAGAAAAACCAATATTTTCAATTTCTGTTCTTATTTAATCTCATATTAATAGAGGAGCAGTATCTAAACTGCACATTGCATTTATTCCTTTGTAACTGGTTTAATAATACAGTTATTATTCTGAAAATATAAAGAATACGTTTCTTCTGACGTATATCTTTAAACAACTACGAGGTGATGATCGAAGAAGAAGGTGCGTAATACAATTAAACGATTAAACGATTAAACTTCACCTAAGTGAAGTTCTATCAGAATTGTATGAGGCACCTCCTTCTGAAGATCAGTCCCACCCATGATTTAATCCCCATATTATTTTTCAATCCCCCTTCAGTTAGCCCATTTAAATACGGCAGTTTAAGCTTTGAAATAATGATGGAATTAGACAAAACGCTGCGAACCATGGAACGGATACCGGGTTCGATTTTTGTTTATACATCTTTAAAGCTTGTGACGACATTGGCATTAAGTAGGGGTACTGCTAGGTGATGATCTTCAGGAGGAGGTGCTTTATTCAATTACGATAGAACTTCACTTAAGTAAGTTTGTTTAATCGTTTAATGTATATAATTTCTTGATGGTTATAAGATCACTTTTAACAGTCTCTAACACAAATTTTCTGAAAGTTATGTAGTTACAGTGTCAAAATACGATTTGCGCTTGAGCGTTAGATGGATACTTCTCAGTTGCTCAGCGATTCTCAGTTCGAGCAAGCCTGGTCCATCGACATATTATAGAAATGGACTACTAAGTCAATGAAGAAAACTCAAATTAAATTTAGAAAAAGAAAGGATGAGAGCAGTGGAAGAACTATCTCTTTCTACTCGAGGATGCTTGGTGGAGAACGCTCTCAACAAGACGTCTCCACTAATCATGCTCGAGTAGAGAAAGATAGATCGCTTACCTCTCTCGACCTTTCTCTTTCTAAATTGAAACTCGCATTTCTCCCAATGAGTCAACTTTATAATTTTTAAATAGACCTGTGCACTGTTCGGCTCAAATCGGATTTTTTTCGATTCGACATAATGAAATGGGCTGCGTTGAAGGTCGAATCTTCGATATTCGAAGCGTGTCAGTTCGAATTGAAAAAAACTCCATTTCGATTATCCTAGAAGTATTGATCGTCTACGTCGTTTGTTCTTAGTTTTTAATTGTGTATAGTTTTAGGTTCTGTTTTTTAGTTTTAAAGCGCAGTTTTTTCTTCGTATTCTGGGTTATTCTTTTATTCCTCGTTTAGTTATAGGTATAAGCATTATTTTTTTTGCTATTGGAATCTTCTAGATTCCCGCTATCAAGCCATGCGGCGTTTCCGAGACTTGGCCCTCGAAAGATTTTCCAGTGTGGGAAATTAGGGATTATTTTACATGCAGATGCGATCGGAGGTTCGGTAGATGGGGCGGGTCTACGTTTCTTGTCAGAAAGGACTTTACAGTTTACATCCTTCACCTTAAAGGCCCCTGGCTCAATGATTTTGATGCTGCCGGTATTACCATCGCTACTGCCAAAGGCTGCTTGGCCGTCCTCTCTATCTACGCTTTACCGGACTCTTTACTGGATTATGAATCCCTCTTCCAACTCTTAAATCGGGCTTGGACCGTACAATTTACTTTATTATGTGGCGATTGCAACGCGCACTCTATAGTGTGGCGCTCAGATTTTTCTAGCAAGAGAGGGAACATTTTGGCAGCCGCCACCTTTGATTTCAATCTTGCAGACCTGAACGACTCGGCTTCAACATATTTTTCACCCAGCGGGACATCTAAAAGCAGCTTGGATCTGGAATACATTTCCGCTTCTTTTGTGGCTCGCAAAAGTTCTCCTCATCCAAGTCTTTTTGCGAGTCTCTTGACCCAACTTCTGGAATGAATAAAATCTGGGGTGTGGTTAACTCGCTCTCGAGCAAATACAAACCTAAAAACACCAACATCATTACAGATCCTGACCCTCCGGAATTCCGTAAGTTACGAAATGACGAAAAAGATCTTTTTAATGAAACCTTCCCAATAATGGAGGTTGAATATGCCCTGTTGGCCTGGAAAAGGAAATCGGCTCCCGGGCTAGACGGGATCACCTATGTAATTTTGAAGAGGTTTTCTGGGACGGTACTAGAATTCATTTTGAAGTGTATTGATGTATTTTTTTTGTCTTCAAAATCTCCAGACTCCTGGAGAAACACACTGGTTCTCTTTATGCATAAACCTTCAGGTAGACTTCAAGCCGATCTCCTTAACCTCGACCTTTTCCAAACTTTTTGAGAGGCTGGTCCAGAAGCAACTGGAGCACCGGGTGGACCGCGAGGGGTGGATCCCCAGGTATCAATTCGGCTTTCGGAGGGGTAGGTCGGCGCTTGACTGCATGGCAACGGTTATAGCAGATATTGTGCAGGGCTTTGACAGAGGCAAGAGTACGCTAGCCCTGGCGCTCGACATCAAGGGAGCTTTCAACAGTATCCTCCCTAGCGTTTTTGTTAACCAGCTCAGGAACTTAGGCGTTCCCATGGACGACTCTAGATCTCTCAATGCGAG
The DNA here is from genome assembly GCA_037177015.1 of Euceroptres primus. Lineage (NCBI taxonomy): Eukaryota > Metazoa > Arthropoda > Insecta > Hymenoptera > Figitidae > Euceroptres > Euceroptres primus. The sequence continues at coordinate 3,002 of JBAGKK010391943.1, forward strand.
GTTTTGATATCAGGAACTCCGGGTCCCCGGCTGACGAGTGCACGAGGGTCTTGACTGAAAATTATTCAGATTTTATTACTATCTTTACGGATGGTTCCCTGAACCCTTCAAAAGGTAGAGTCGGTTGTGGCTATTTCTTCCCGTCTCTTTAAGTCAGATTCGGACTTCGACTTAATAACATGGCTTTGATTATTTCAGCGAATTTACACGCAATTTTTTTTTTTTGCACTTAAACTAGTACTAAAGGAGAACTTGCTAAATCGGTTATTCTTTCTGATTCGCGGTCGCACCTCTGGCTCATTAAAAGTAGGTTCAAGGAAACTAATCCATTATTGGTCGTAAGGAAGATTGTTCACTTGATCTCTATCATTAATGAGAGAGGTTCTCATGTCTCTTTTCTTTGGATTCGTTCCCACTGTGGTATCCAAGGCAACCTAGCCGACGACGAAGTGGCTAAGTCAGCTTCTGGTTTCGGCTTTTACTCCGCAGCTAATCTCCCTCCAGAAGATCTTAAATATGTTATTAAAAAAGACTTTGATGACTGGTGCTGCGTGTAAATTACAAGACCTCTGGACCGTGGTTTAAGGGTACGGAGGCTTCGAGAAGATATATCAATCTTGTAACCAGGCTATGATCCGCACACATCTGCACCGGGGAACATTTTTTGAGAATGGGATAAGACTTGCCCATTGAATATGTCTGTGGAGCAGGGCTAAGATATCTGGAACACCTATTATATCGATATTCCCTTCATTCAGATGGGTGACCGGCGTTGTCTGGATTTTTGCATGTTGTTCTGCAACGGGGGAAATTTTTTAAAATAGAAAATATGATTCTCTATGTAGCTTAATTTTTAAGATAGCAGGTTGCAGCCCGATCATATAATCTCAGGAGTTAGCTCCCCGGTTTGCTCCCCTTTGGTTTTTTTATTGTATGATAATTGTATGATTGCTTTTAATTGTATGATTGCTTACATAAAGCCCTAATCTACAAATTCTAAATTTGAAAAATTGAATTTTAAAGCGCGAATTCTACATCGGAATACAAAGAAACATAGAAGATTCTACCGAGTAATCTCAGCTGTTAAAACGGATCTCTTGGCTCAAGGAGTAATATAAGAAGACTCGACCTTAACGTCGGGTGGTAAACTGGATATTTGCAAAGCAGGACTCCACAAATAATAATAATAAGAAGAAGAAGAAATCAGTGCCAATTTTTGGATTTCCTTGTGGTCATAGGATATTTTTTCGGACCGACGGTAGCCCGGCATGGACAGGGATTGGAAGAAAGACCTCGCGGAATGGCTACAAGGTTCGTAAAGTCTCTTCCTTTTCTGCATCTTTGCTGACCTCGCAAGTCTCGGCATTGGTTCACATACAACAACGACCGCATGTACCCGCGTGTGATTAAAGTTAGCTTCCCCTTAGTTTGGGAACGCTCGAGACCCTCTTGCCGGAGGATCAGTGTGTGAAACATTCGGCTCACGTAATTCGACTGTAGTTTGGTCGAGCCTGATTTCTCTGATTGCTAGAGTTTTTCTTAAAAAGTAAGTACACTTAAATGTCTTTTGAGTAGAATTCTCATTATAAAAGTCGAGTACTGTAATTTTCTAATTTTCTTTTGTATTGCAACAAATTACAAGACTCAGGGAGTAATAATTTGTCAATATTGAGTTTCCTATTGTTAAATAAATTGGAAGTACGGTGAATTTGAGTAGAATTTATTTCGACACTCTATTGCTCTCTCTCCCTCTCTCTCCTTCACCCCCTCTCTGTCTCGCGCGCGCGCGCGCGTTCTCACTCCCTCTCATGCAGCGTGGCGAGCTAGCCCACCAACAAGTGTCAGGGTTGGATCCAGCGAGACTAGGACAGAAATAATTCTGTCTGGCGCTGGCGACCGGAAATATAAACAACGATCTTCGTGAGTTGTTCGGAACTCTAAAGAGTAACACTCGCGGACTCAGTTTTTCGAGGAGTGTCACAAGGCGTATTCACCCAATCGCCATCTTTCTTATCTGGGTTTCCATCCTGGACCATCCCCTGGTCAGGCGGTATTAATAATTTGGGGAAAATTCACGTTACAACCTTTTGTTATAGAAGTCGTTACTAGGGAGTTTTTTGAATCACTACGTATGAATCTGAGGTCAAACTTGTAAAATTCAAAATGTCGAATCCAATATGGCGACAGAAATTTCGAAAAATTCAGTAAATTTATGGATTTCATTAAAAGTCAGTTCTAGAGGGGTTTTCAGGTCGCTGAATGTGAATTTGAAATAAAAATTGCAAAATTTAAAATAGCAGATCCAATGTGGCAAACATAAATTTTTAAAAATGCAATAAATTGTCCGATTTCAATGAAAGTCCATAATAAGAGTTTTTTCGAGTCGCTAAGTACGAATCTATGGTCAAATACGAGTCTGAGTTCCTAGTTTCGTTCTCCAGTAGAGAAGATTCCTATAACACAGGAACTCATTCGGAACGTAAACGAACATTTGCAATTTTGCAATTTTGATCACAAATTCGTATTCAGCGATCCGAAAAACCACCTATTACCGACTTTCATAGAAATCGACCAAATTTGTTATATTTTACAAAATTTCGACCACCATAATGGCTTCGCCATTTTGAATTTTACAATTTTGACCTCAAATTCGTACTTAGCAATCAGAAAAACCCCCTACCATTTACTTTTATAAAAATCCGCTATTTCATTAAATTTTTCAAAATTTCAGCACCCATAATGGCTTCGCCATTTTGAATTTTACAATTTTGACCTCAAATTCGTACTCTGCGACCAAAAAACCCCCCTAGTACCTACTTTTATAAAAATCCGCCATTTCTTTAAATTTTTCAAAATTTCGAACGCCATATTGGATCCGCGAATTTAAATTTTTACAATTTTGACCTCAAATTTGTACTCGGCGACCTAAATAATCCCGCAGTACCTAACTGTCTCTTCTCTTGCGTCGCGTCACATTTGTGTTTAGAATAAGTATAAAATTTAAGATATAAATAAATTCAAGATATATAAATAAAATGTTAGGTATGATGGTGTAAATGTAGTAGGGTGGATCGAAAAACACAAATTTCGGAAACTGAAAATGCCTGAGAACTGAAAAGTTTTTTTTTGGGTTCCACAACTTATTTTTTTTGTGTGGAATCCACTCATTGTTTCAGTCATATGCGACTCTCTGCTTTAACAATAAACAAGAAGCGGACTGTGTTTGTTATCAAATTCACAGAACCCGCTGACATTATCGTCAAGGAGAAGGAAAAGAAAGAGAGTTAGATATAAAGATTAATAAGGAAATTACAATGAATGTAACCGGACTATTTCTTCTCCTGTAATGGGCATTCTATCATTAAATAGTAACTATTCGCTGGAGTTTGTAGTTCGCAACAGATGTCCGCTCAGCCAAATCTATAAGTCTTGCCATTTATTGTAAATTTTTTCTGATAATTATTTATGATAGACTCATAAGAAGGTGTCGCGCAAAAGTCGAAGGAAACTGTTTGCTAGGAATAAATCATGATTATGATTTGAAAGAGAAGAATTTACTCTAAAATGCAACATATTAAAGATGCCGCAATTCCTGTAAGTTATTTGTGAGCATTTATTTTTTCTAAAGAAGTTTCATATATACACACACGCACTCGCACGCGCACTCAATTAGAAGTGCATTGCGGCGATTCGAAATTCTTCGAACTGCTTTCGATTCGATTTTCTTTGATTCGAACTGACACGCTCGTCGAATGTCAAAAATTCAACGTTCGATGCGCGTCAAATTGAGCTTCAGTTCTGTTTGAATTATTTTGCACAGCTCTATTTTTAAACCAGCATAAATTTTTTAACTATTCGATATTTTGAAATCTGATTCACAGTTAAGTAGGTGAATAGTCATCCCCTCGAAGTTGCCCACTTTTAATTACTGCCGAGAGATAAGCATTCTAGCAATTAAGATTGAGCATAGTTTAGTGTATAATTTGATACTGAGAACCCCAAATCTTCAATTCTGACACTCACCTAGAAAAACACGAATATCTTGGAAATTAAAACGCGACAACTACAGGGGAAAAAAATAAATATGCGTCCCAGCAATACCGTCAGGTCGCATACTTTACTGACATAAAATATCTGAAACACAGCAATTTATTTCTATATGAGACATCGTCGTAGATTGATTAATTTATTAATTCTTCGTTTCGATACGAAAATAATTATTCACGATAATTCGATCTGTCCAAACAACAAGGTTCCATCTCGCGAAGTGCTAATTGAAAGATACTCTCTCAGATGGAGAAATCTTGAAGCTTCAAAATCCCGAATAAATTGTATTGAGAACACCAGCGCCTTCAATTTTACGGCACCTTTTAGTTTGCAGACCGCGAGTTAGAACTTTACTGTTTGGACACATCGAATTTAAATTTTCCTTCCCTAGATTAGTTAATTCAGATAGGAGAACCGAGAAATGGTTTCCATAAAATATGAATTAAGCGTCTTGTCAATGAATAGTAGGCCAGGAGATACCTTCTGGGCCAAAAGTCCAATAATAGTCCGATTTCCATGAAATTCATACCATAGATGTTCTTTGGGTTACTGACTTCAAGTTTGATATCCAAATTACGAAACAGAAAATGGCGGATCCATTATGGCTGATAAATGTCCAAAAATCGCCAGATTTATGCGAAAATCAGACCATGAGGTTTTTTTGGGTCACTGATTTCGAGTTTGACTTTCTAATTTCGAAGTTTAAAATGGCTGATCCAATATTTCGGATAAAAAATTCAAAAAATGTGCATTATTTGAACAATGATAACGCGTATCTTTTACTGTTTTTGAGATATCTCAAAATTACAAAGAATTGTATTTTACAAAATTTTGAAAGTAATCTGAATAACGTGTTACTTTTCTTTGCTCGAGGATCTTCCCTTTGGAAAATCCATAAACTTTGGTAAGTTTTTTCGGATCCCTTACCGTTCTACAGATATCTTAAAATTTTTAAAAATTCGACTCTGCGTCAGTTAAATCTACTCAAGGACCTTTAGAAAATCCTAAAAATTTTATCAGACTTTTCGGATCTCTCACTTTTTTCAAAATGTCTCAAAATTTAAAAAAGTAGTTTCAAAAATCTTGAAAATTCCTTGAATTTGGAAATTTTTAATTCTAATTCAGATTCAGTGATCCTAAAAACCCCTTTAGTCACCATCCTGTCAACAAAGTCCAAGTGTTGTACAGTTTTTAGGGTTTCGTAGCCTCGGACAGAAGGCTCAAATTTTGTATGAATATTAATGATTCATACACCATTAGAGGAAAAATATTGAGAACCCGAACAACGTTGTATGTGCAGAAAATAACAATGCCATAACATCCGTTGTTAAGGGTTGCTATAGAGCGACATAGAGCCATGAAGAGAGTATCTGGAGTATAAGGGAGGGATCCTAAATATACCATTCGAGGAAAAACGTTCTATGTGCTGAAAACAACAATGCCATAGCAACCGTTGCTAAGTGTTGTTATTGAGCGACATGGAGGGATGAAGAGGGTATGGGCGTAAAGGGGAGGGAAGGTAAATACACCACCAGCGAAAAAATATTGAGAACCCGAACAACGTTGTACGAGCTGAAAATATCAATGCCATAGCAACTATTGCTGAGGGTTGTTATTGAGTGACATTGAGCGAAGAAGAGGGTATATGAATAAAGAGCAGGGATATTAAGTACACCATTAGGGGAAAAATATTGAGAATCCGAACAACGTTGTATGTGCTGAAAATCACAATACCATAGAATTAGATGAAGTGAGGCTACAAAACCCTTCCTTGTAGGCGTCTACTCGGACTCATTTTTTAATTTTGGGTCAGCAATTTTGAATTTTGCCATTTTGACTTCAAATTCAGATTCAGCGATAGAAAAAACCCCTCTAGTCACCATCTTTTCAACAAAGTCTAAAACATTTCTTAAATTTTGGGTCCGCCGTTTTTGGTCAGCCATTTTGAATTTGGCAATTTTGACTTCAAATTCAGAAACCCAAAAAACCCCTAAGTATGGAATTTCGACTAAAATTTCAAAAATTGTTTTCTTATCATTTTGTGCACTTTCCGGTTCAATTTTCCATGACAACGAAGTGGTTAATTGTCGCGAATATGAAAATGTGCAAAAGTGTGCCGACTTAAATTAAAATATACATCCTAAGGAACACATGGCGTATGAAATTATTTAATATTGCGTAAAACTTCGGGGAACTTTGAATCAGCAAGTTGCTTTGCTAAAAAATCAAGTTTTTCAACAATACAACGTGGTTGTACTTCAGTAAAAGCTAAAGTTTCAAATCTACTTAACATTTTTTTAAAGTTCTACATCTCTATGTACGGTTAAAGAAAAAAACGCAGTTGGAATTGATCATTTACTATTAAATAGGCAAACTTTACGAATAATAGTCGGAACAAAATACTTGGATTTTCAAATAGCATAACTTAGACTGACATGTTCTTTTTTTTAAATTGTGATCTTACCTGGATGAAAATTAGAATTTTGGTCAAAGTACATTCCTTCGTTGGACCAATCATGACTAGTACGAAGTTGATCAAAGTCAGATTGTTACACTTGATTAAATTGTTGTCCTCTTCCCAATTCACAATGCGGAAAACTCTATATATCCTCATTATAAATCTTGCTAAAAAAAACACACACGATGTTACAGTATGTATAACGTGAATAGTGCTTTTTGTCCTATACAGTACCATAGGAAATTATCAGACCACTTAAACAGATCCTATTAAAAACTTGACGCTCTCCTTTTGTGACTAACTCCGCAAAAAATGAAGATACGGAGATATAAAAAAAATTGTTGGAAGCTTATTAAATTCCACGTCGATTGAGCACTATATGATGTATTTCGATAAACGAGAAAGTTTGTCAGAAATATAGTGATAATTTCTATTTTTTGCGAATTTTCGTTCCTCAACTTTGACTTACGGCAACTTTCAGGAAATCGATAAGAAAAATCAATCAGCCACACAGAATAAACCGTGAGACCAAAACATAGAGAAAACAAGACTGTACTCACCGCTCAACAGACCGATTTTCGTCTTGGACACACTTTGACTTTGTTCATAATAATTCGAGAACCCTTGAACATTTTCTTATGTTCTTGATTTCACTTTAAAGAGAAAATTTCACGGTTTATTCTAAGAGACTGACAGATTTTTTCCATCACTTTCCTGAAAGTTGCTGCGAGTCGAAGTTGAGGAACAAAAATTCGTCAAAAATGGAAATTATTGCTATATTTCTCACATGCTTCCTTAGTCCACATTTATCGAAAACACTTCATGTAGGACTGAATCGACACGGAATTTAATATGCTTTCTAATGATTTTTTTTTAAATCTCTGTATTTTCATTCTTTGCGGAGTTAATCACAAAAACAGAGCGGCAAGTTTTTAATAGGATTTTTTTAAGTGGCCTGATAATTTCCGACGGTATTGCATTTAAAATTTTCGATTTATTTTTTAATTTTATTTTTCACAGAAAGTTTTGAAAATTGTGGAAGACACAACTTAAAACGTTAGAATGAGTCCGCGGACCGAGTGATATCCCCGCGCCGGGAGAAACACAACGGGAACGTCAGGGTGGAAATTTAAAAAATTTATGAAATAATTATAAAGCTACGTTCTTCTCCTATAAAATGACTCCTCATTGAACAAAATTGGTCAAGTAGATTTCCCGAGAAAAAAATCAGTAAAGAGAACACATATGTGACCGTATACGAAGAAAGGGACATAGCACCCAGGAGCTAAATTTTACAGGAGAAGTGATTGACTAGGCGGTCCAACACAGTAACTCCATAAGAGGGTCTCACTTTGAAATTTAATAAAAATTCGAATTTTGAAGAAAACAAAATAATTTTTGTACTATAACAGAACAACTCAAAAACTATCGATTTGTGTAAAAAACTAAAAATCGATTTTTTGGGCGTAAGGTCCCTGACAAAGAGCTAAACGCGTTTTGAGACTTACGAATATTAGGGTGGATCGAAAAAACAAAAATTGGGCACATCCAACTCTAATAGCAAAAAGATATTGCATTTACGGTTAAAAAATACGTGTGCGAAATGCCACTCAAATCAATTAATGCTAAAGCAAAGCGAAACGACATTGAAGTTTTCACGATAGACAAGCTTGTAATACTCGTAACTTTGAGAACTGAAATTCTTGTATTATTGTTCTCTGCTCTTGTCCAACCTTCGGAATGGTAAGTAAAGTATTCATGATTTACAATACCTACTGATATCATACATTAGGAGTCATGAAGCTAAGGTACTTTAAGGAAGTATGTCAAAAACTTACATATTTAGCTAAAAAGTCATGGAAAGATCAAAATGCAATTCTCTACATACAAAATATACTTGATTTTTATTTATTTGTATGGAGCAAGTGAATGCCAATAATCTAAACGTTCATTTGCTTTATTCTGTCAATATTTAATGTGTTCAATGATATATAAAAGTGAGTACTTCACCCTGGTTTCGTTAATTGGACCGCTATCCTCATTTTACGCAACAATATCATAGCTCAGTACCGAAGTTCCGTCTTCGCAGATATGCGCCCACCTTCACTCTAAATCCCCCTTAAATCTACGATTCAATGTTCTTAAACCAAATTCCTCACACAATTCCAAAAGTTTATTTCTCTCCGCGTTTGACGTTTTGTCTTCCGATGACCTCACATTATACCTTTTCATATGGCGGGAATAAAAAAAATAATAACTTACGAGGTAATTTTGTTATAAATATAAAACACTTACCTAATATATTAAGATCAGAAATTTTGAAGATAGTTATACTGGGATCCAAAGTATCACATTTCTTATTATACCTGTAAATGGTAAATCCACTTAAAATAGTCGAAGTATCAAATATGGACGTCTTCAAGAAAACGGTCTTTTGTCGAAGACAAATTATTCGTTACCGTAAAGTGGGGCCATCGACATATAGATTTTCTTTTTTTTCAGAAGTTTTTATATCCGTTTATCATTTTCACTTATAATTGTTCTTAAAGCGCAGCAAAAAAACGTGCCAAATCGAAGCGATTGAAACTGTAAACTCTAATTAGGCTTCTGAGTTGCTGTGAAAGCTGAATCGTACCGACGAAATTGTACCTTCGAATTTCGATATTTAACCTTTGAAATAATTGACGAAAGCAGAAACTCGCATATATTAAACAGATTCCTTTTACCATTTAAAGGAAGAAAAATGTGGTCAACCCAGAATTTTTAATTACTTTTAAACTAATGAACTGATACAAAGTTTGGAGGACTAAACAATTTTCTAACATGCACCCAAGTATCTTAAAATTTTTCAATACTTTTACAGATGTCGCATAAACTTCCATCCTCATTCTCGGTGAAGTAGAAATCCTTCTGAATTGTACAGAGAAGATGGCTCGAATATGAAATGCCTTATGAATGTGAATATGAAAGCGTGAAAAACAAGAAAAATTATTTAACAATTTGTATGAAAATTTTTACTAAGGTAATTTAGGACATAAACAATTGTAAAAACAATTATTTAGAATAATCGCACACCCACAGGTCCGATAATGCACCAACATAGCCTGTGTACGCGCAGTTGTAACACGCAATACATGAACCAAAAAAATATTTAATATTAAAATTGTTATTTTATCTTAAGGGCATGTACCAATAGAGCAAAGTAAAGAAAACAAATTTTGAGATTGAGTTTCGTGGGGAGGGGGTGAAAATTGCTATTGCCCGTCAATAAGCCGCCTAAAGGATTGTTTAATCAAAAAATATTATTCCCGAGGAAAACCTCTCCAAAAATTTGAATTCTTAGCTTACTCTCAGGTAATAAACAAGAACATGCAAATATAAAAAATAAATATGGCAATTCATTAAATAGCGACGAAAATAGAAAATAAGATCCATAGAAGCGTTAAAATATTGTGTAATCTAGCCAATCAGGTAATAGTGCAATACCCTGTTGGAAGTAAAGAGATATAAATCGTGTCTCTTTCTATCTCTTCCAATCTCTAAGATAGAAAGCGATAGGGGTATTTAGAGTCTATCCACATCTATCTCTTTGTCAATCCACGTCCTCGCCTATCTCTTCTAATCCCCCCTTCTCTATTTCTTCTTATCCCTCGTTTATCCATGTCTATCTATTTCTGTCTCCTTGTCAATCCACATCTACGTCTCTTTTAATCCCCTCTTCTCCATCTCTTCCTATCCCTCGTTTATCCACGTTTATGTCTTTCAATCTCCTTGTTATTCCAGATAAATATCTATCTTTTTTAATTCCCTCTTCTCTATCTTTTCCTATCGCTCGTCTATCCACGTTTATCTCTTTCAATATCCTTGCCAATCCAAATCTACGTCTATCTCTTTTAATCGCCTCTTTTCTATTTCTTTCTATCCCTGGTCTATCTCTTTTTATCTTCTTGTCCATCCACACCCTCGCCTATCGCTTTTAATCCCCTCTTCTCTATCCCTATGTGTATCCCTTGTCTATCTATCTTTACGGCTAATATCTCCTTCAATTCCCACTTCTTCATCCCTGCCTATCATTCGCCTATCCACGCCTATTTTTTTCTATCACCTTATAAATATACTCATAATCCTATTAGGGGTAGTTATGTTTCGAGTCAAGTCGAGCTGAGCTCGATCCGGTTCTGCTCGAGTCGAATCGAGTTCAAGCTTTCTGAAGAGCTCGACATTTTTGGAGTACTCGAATGTCTTCGAGAACTCGAAAATTTTGAGCTGCTGAAAAGTTTCGGATCCTCGAAAGTTTCGAGTAGCTTGAAACTTTCAGTTGTCCAAAATTTTAATTTTTTAATTTTTGTCACAAATTTGTGATCAAATTCTTTGCATTTTTAACATTTTTTCGACATTTTGTATAAACAAATTTGTATTTTTTAATTCTGATCTGAAATTCGCTGTTAGCAACCTGAAATTTCTGCAAACTCGAAAACTCTCGAGCAGCTCGAAAGTGATTGAGTACTCGAATTTTTCGAGAACCCGAAACTTTGGAGTAGCTCGAAACTGTTTTGATACTCGAAACTTTCAAGTACTCGAAGCCATTCGAGTTCTCTAAATTTACGAGTACTCAAAGCCATTCGAGTTCTCGAAACTTTCGAATACTCGAAAGTTCGAGCATATGCTCGAACTCGACTCTACTCAAAAAAAGTCGATTCGACTCAACTCGAAGTTTCGAACTTTTCGCACACCCTTAACTCCTATCTCTTTTAATCCCTCTTTTCTATCTCAACCTATCCCTTGCCTATTGAGATAGAGCTATAGACGTAGACGGTAGTCTATCTCTTTCTATCTTTATGTCAATTCGTATGGATGTATATCTCTTTTAATTCCCACTTCTGTATTCCTCGCCTATTTCCGTATATCCCCGTCTATCTCTTTGTCAATCCAGATTCACATCAATGTCTTTCAATCCCCTACTTTCTATCTCAGTCTATTCCTTTTCTATCTACGTCCATGTTTTCCATTTCCATTGGTTTTGACGTAAATAGTTTTGATACAAGAAGTTATTTAAATAATATTTTACTTTGATACAATAACAGCTTCCAAAAAGTTCGTGGGCATTTAACGTTTTTGGAACTTTTCAGCAAACTTAATATAATATCTTATTTTTGAAAATTTGTCTCTTGGCCATTTTTTCCTGACGCTACTCTTTAGCTATACTTTAGATTACCCATCCTATAAAAGTAACTAAAATAAAAATCTTCGGCACAAGGGTTACACTGAGATTGAGAAGAGGAGATTGAAAGAGGTAGGAATAGAAGTATATTGACAAGAGGATACAAAACGATAAATGTGGATAAGCGCGAGGAATAGAATGAGATAGAGAAGGTAGGATTGAAAATTACAGGCGTGAGTCTGGATTGACAAAGAGATAAAAAAAAGACAGACGTGGATAAAAAAAGGGATAGGTAGAGATAGAGCAATGAGGATTGAAAGAGATAGGATTAGAAGTGATAAGTGATATGGATTTTTCCCACAGATCTCCCAGCGCCCTCCGTTAGCTCAGTCGGCTAAGTGCATTTGGCTATAACTCGGTGCGTGCGTGCGGTTAGGGTTCGTTCCTTCGTAGACACTCTTTCTATCCCCCAATTATGTAAAGCAATTTAAAGGAAGTTCTCTTTTTAATGAAAATAAAAATATATAAAATATTCCCCGCCCTCTACTTTATGATGAGAGGAAGGGGTGCATATTTTATACATTTTGATTTTTTTACAATTTTTATTTGACCATCTGTATAATACCTCCTCCCCCCCGCTCACTTATGGGAAGGAAGACTGAAAATTAATGGAAATCAATTTATTTAAATTAATTTGCGTTACACATTTTCACTATTTTCGCAACATATACGCAGCTTGCAAGTAACTTTAAAGAATAAGCTTTATCACCACTGCCCTCTTGCACTACTACCTGATTGGCTACATTACACAATATTTTAACCTTCTATAGACCTTATTTACGGTTCTCGTCGCTATTTAATGCATTTGCTTACGTATTTGTTACATTTGGAAGTATTTGTTTATTACCTGAATTGAAAATCTTCGGAGAGGTTGTTTTCGGGAAAGATATTTTTTGATCAAACAATCCTTTTGAGGCCCTCTTATTAGAGGGTAATAGCAACTTTTGAGTAACCCCATAAATTCTATCCCAAAATCTTGTTTTTTCGCTCCACCACAGTGTATCAAGGTGACCACGTGACTAATTGTCGGTAATTTCTTTTGAAGGCATGTATCAAGGTGACCCCGTGACTAACTTCTAAAGGTTGTTACAAAAAGATTAATATCATATGTTTATTATCGCGTGTATAAAGACGAGAAGCCATGCTTACTTGGCTTAGTTTGTTGCGTGTGAAATATAATCGTGTACCGCTTCGTAGAAAGAATAGAGTGAGATTGAAAATAAGTCAATATCTCTTCGGATCTCGTTCGTGAAATTATTAAGTTTAACACATATTTTGTAAAGTGGTGACTGGTAAACCAAGTCGGAAGATAGATATATCTGCTCTCTGGATTTTATATTGTGCTCCATCTGAGATAGCGGTATACGTTCAGTCAGCGTTGGACAGTAAATTAATCCTCGAATTAGCTTGAACAAGAAAATTATGGCTGTATATGTACTTCTGTCATCCATTGACCAAGCATTGAGAATGGAGAATTCTTGCATTCTTCAGAAACATTTGCATTTCGATCTTTACATTTTCCTGAATTGTTAAGGAAAAGCAATGTGTGTGATGTTAGCCGCCCAGATAGATGAACAATTCTTTCACATATACTTTATGAAATCAAAATATTTTATACACGACATTGGCTGCGATGCTTCGAGCTCTGTGCTTATTAAAAGCTAAGGGCCTTGCTAAACTTCAGGTATCTATCTACTAACATCGCTGAAAATAATGTTCCTAAAATTTACTAAACTTGCCCCGGTATCCAAGAGTTCTGAACGAGGTTCAGTATTTTTTCAGGTACAAATTTTTTCGAGCAGCTGGGCCCTACCGATTTTTTTGAAAATTTAAAAATTTTTTTTCTGAAACATATATCCTTACATTTATTTTCTTAAAGTAGTTCGTGTCCGCGCTAAATTTTTTGATAAACCTAGAAGGATTTTGAATATCCTGCTTACTGCGCATGCATTAAATATAATTCCCAGAATTTAATTATCAAGAATTTGATATATAGTAATGGGATTATCATTATATTTCATCAAGCCACCTAATTCCAAGGTGACATATTACTTGTTTTTAAATATCTGAAATTTAGTTCAAGATTAAGCTTTCGCGTTAAAAACAGCAGTCGCATATTTTTTCAATCTCAGTCATCAATAAATTCAGTCATCAGATAATTTAATTTATCAGAATCATTTATAAAAAAAAACATCTATTGAGATGCTGTGCGGTCTTTCCGCTTTTTATCTTGATAATTTTTTCTAAGGAGTTTATTAAGATTCATTCATAAGACTCCAAAACAGTTTATTGAAGAAAAGGTGCATGATAATGAGTATTATTCAGACGCTTGTACAGTTTATCTGTATTGGTACATGTTATCTGGTATTATAGTGCACGCGGTACACGACAAAATCGGAAAGTGTCATTTTGTGATACTAATTTTTCCTTCGGAAAAAATTTGTTCTAGACACCCAACTAAGTGATTTGGCACGTGGGACACTAGAGATTTTTGGTGCTCTCTCAAATTAGAGGCTGTTTTTTTCAAAAATTCACAAAATTTTCAAAAATCCTATATTTTGTGCTACAAAAACGATCTTGGGGTCGTTTCTGCATTATTTGGACCTGCTTATAACAAATCCAGTGCCAAAAGTAAGTTTGAACACCGTTTTGAACACTTTTTGAGCAGTTTGTTCAATCTTCGCACATTTTGTGTTACGGCGATTTTATCATTAGTATGACCTGCAAAACGAAGCCAACTTACTACTAGTAGGTTATTTAATCCCGTCTTATACATAAAGATATAACTGGAAATAGACTTTGAACAAAGTTGAACGTATTTGAACACCAGTACGCAGTGTCGTACTTCAGTCGCCCAGGATGTCGTTTCTGACTAAAACGAGGTCGCTGTTGCTAAATATGCGGTCAAATCAATGTTTTAGATTCAATCTATTACATAGCTTATATGCAGGCAGCTATAAAATAAGCTTTTCACTGCATTTAGTACAAATACAACTGAAATTCATCTGTTTATTGCATAATTTTTACTGCTTATTGGATTTCTGTTTATATATATAATAAAAATAATAATGTCTCAGGATAAGGCGTACATATTTGAGGGTCATATTCTGCATAAAATTCCAAGTCGAAAAGTCCTCTTTCACTTTTTTTTTAAGAGTAGTTTTTGAGTTATTTAAAGTTCAAGTGAACCAATCAGCAGCTTTGTTTAGCCGGATATTCGTGCGTGAGCCAGGGGCTAGAGTCGTACGTGTGACTCTCACTTCACCTTGCCATAACAATTGCAGGCTGGCCGTCTCAGGCCGTCTGGCGAGCAGTGAGAAGTGGAATCTTGCATTCGCTTCGAAGTTGGCGCACACTATGCCAAATGTTTTATTTATTTTCCTTTAAGATTGCAAAAAGTAGGATAAATTTTTTTATTAATAGTTTGTGATGATAATAAACGACAAAAAATTAATTTCTAATGAGTTAAGATCAGGGACCTGATCACTGAATCGAAACGAAACTACAAAGGGCCTAGGGGGGTAAGCATGCAAAAGTTGCCCCCGCACGTATCAAGTTCATATTACCACTATAGATGGGCATTGATGTGACATAAAATTCCTACAAAGGATAACTTAAAAATTTTATTTTTAGGGGAGTTATGGACAAGGAAAGTA
>JBAGKK010392156.1:0-11379 GCA_037177015.1 Euceroptres primus
ATAACTATTTTAATTTAGTTTTATAATCAAATTTAGTTTTAATTTAAATGAATTATTAGCTTAAATTTCAATTTTATTATAATACATTACAAATTATTTATAAATCAATTAGACCTGGTTTTTATACTTCTAAAAATAATTTATTAACTCTTTTCTTTAAAAGGATTTAGGCAAAAATTTAAATATTTATATAAAAAAAACTCCGTTTTATTTGTTAAGCAATGAAAAAACATTATAATAATTTACGGTTAGTAAAAAAAAAACTAATTAAGTAATTAAGTATTGAATATTACAGCTTCTTCCCTTTGTTTTTTATATATATTTTTATTTATTATAATTATTTCTTTAAAAATCAAATCTTTACTATTTTAATTTAGTCTTATAATCAAATTCAGTTATAATTTAATTAAACTATTAGCTTAATATATAATTAATTTAATTTACTTTAATAATTTAATTTTATAATCATTTAAAATTAAACTATATAATTTAATTTACTATAAATTTCAATTTTATTTTAATATATTATGTTATAAATTATTTATAAATCAATTAGACCTGGTTTTTATACTTCTAAAAATAATTTAATAACTCTTTTCTATAAAAGGATTTGGGTAGATATTTAAATATTTATATAAAAACCTCCGTTTTATTTGTCACTCAATAAAAAAAACATAATTTACGACTAGTAAAAAAAATTAATTAATTAATTAAATATTTAATATTATAGCTTCTTCCCTTTCCCTTTTATGAATATTTTTATTAATTATAATTGTTTTTTTAAATATCAAATATTTACTATTAATTTCAATTTTATTATAATATATTATAATATATAATAATATATATATATATATTATTATAATATATTACATTATAAATTATTTATAAATCAATTGTAGCTAGTTTTTATACTTCTAAAAATAATTTATTAACTTTTTTCTTTGAAAGGATTTAGGTACTTATTTAATAAAAAATTTAGGTAATTATTCATATAAAAAACTCCGTTTTATTTATCAATCAATGAAAAAACATTATGATAATTTACGATTCATAAATAAAACTAATTAATTAATAAAATACCTAATATTATAGCTTCTTCCCTTACCCTTTTATATATTTTTTTATTTATTGCAATTATTTATTTAAATATAAAATATTTACTATTTTAATTTAGTTTAATAATCAAATTTAGTTGTAATTTAATTAAATTATTAGCCTAATATGTAATTAATTTTATTTCAGTTTATAATTTAATTTTATAATTCAATTTTGTAACTATTTAAAATTAAACTATATAATTTGATTTACTATAAATTTCAATTTTATTATAATATATTAAAGAATTATTGTATTATTATTTATTATATTATGAATTATTTATAAATCAATTAGATCTAGTTTTTATACTTCTAAGAATAATTTATTAAAATACCTAGTATTTTTAATTTTAATATTTTAATTAATTTAAATTTAATAATTTAATTTACTTTTAATTTAAATTCATATTTATATTTTATTAATAATTAATAAATATAAATATAAAAATTGGAAAAGAAATTTTCCGCATATCGACTAAAAAAAAAATGTTTAAAATGAAAAACCTTTAACTAACTTTTTTTCCGACTGTCTGTATATTGCCTCCTAAAAGTTAATTAAATAATATGTTCTTTCATCAATGAATAACTAAAAGTAAATTTAAAAAGTGTTCAAAAACAATTTAGGCATTTTATTTCGTCAGGGATCACGTAGTTTAATTTTAGGGAAAACAGAAGATTTCTTTTTCGAATAAGGGGATTTAAAAAAAAGGGAAATCTTTGCTTTCAAAAATACCAAGGGAGACAATAAATGTTTAAATGTAACATTTTTATAAGAAATATCAAAATTTATTAACAAATAAAATTAAATCCCATCCTTAGATGTGCAACTTTATTGTCGTTTAACAAGAAGGAGGAAAAAATATCTCAGTTATATAAATAAAAAATAAAAATTTTCGGCTGCTGAAATTGCCGGCAAGAATTTAGATTTCCAAATTATCAATGATGAAATCGATGAATTTTTAAATTTTCAACAAATAAAATTTCAGAAATGAGTCTGGTGCAATTTTCTAGAATCTGCAAAAATCTGAGATTCCTGTCTAGAATCCAGTAAAATACTCCAAAAATTTCCAAATTTTCGTTACCTTTGATGCCCTCTAAAATTTTTTTAAATGCTTCCTGAAATGTTCTCAACTTTTCATCATCCTTGTTAGAATCTTCTAGAATACCTGTTTTAAATTTTCGAAATACTTGTAGATTTGTTAAATCTTCTGAAATCCCTCAAAATTCTCTAGAATCTTCTAGGTTTTTTTCTTAATGTTTTAGAATCTTCCAGAATATTTCTAATTGTTCAAAAGTATTCTAAAATCTTCTACAATCTTCAGATACACTGCAAAATCTATTATAATATTTAAAAATATTCTACACTCTTCCAGAATTTTTTAGAATCCTCAAAAATTTTTTGTATTCTGCCATAAATTCTAAAATCTTCTAGTCTCTCCCAGATTTTTTAAATAGATTTTGAAAAAGACTATAGAATTCAAGAAAGGTTTTGAAAACAGTCTACAAGAATTCTTCAAGATTATAGGGAGTCTAGAAGAATTCTTCAAGATTATGGGGAGTCTAGAAGAATTCTTCGAGGTTATGGGAGTCTAGAAGAATTCTTCAAGATAATGAAAGTCTTGTAGGTTTTAGAGGATTCTAATTGATTCTGCAGAATTCTAGAGTGCAAAATATTAATAATCGTTTATATTCTCATATGGTAATTTTGGTCTTAGGGTCAGAATATTCTTGACGATTTTAGAAGGGACTGGAACAATTTATAATATTTTGGAAAATTTGAATAGACGTGGATAAAATTTTTGAAGATTAAAAAACTGAGTTTGGAAAATTATGAATCAGCCTAAAATTCTAGAGAATTCTAATAGATTCAAAATTTTTTTTGAAAATTATGGAAGATTTGAGAAAAATTTGGAGGATCTTGAAAGAGTCTGGAGGATTCTGGAAGATTATGGGACAGTGTTGAATTTTCTGAGGAATTTTAACAGATTTCAGATAAGTTTTGAAGATTTTAGGAGTTTAGGAGGTTTCTGGGAGTCTTTCGTAGATTTTGGAGGATTCTAAAAGATTTTGGAGGATTCTAAAAGATTTTGGAGGATTCTAAAAGATTTTGGAAAAACATAGATAATTTTAGTCGTTTATGGAAGAGCTTAAAAGATTTGAAAATTTGGAAATGGGAAATTTCAGAAAACGTTCCAAGATCTATTGAACCTTTTAAGTTTCTATTTCTCATAATTCTTGGAAAAAAATTGGAACTTTGAATAAAAAAGAAGAAAAAGGAATAAAATCTTAAATTAAAGGGCTTTTAGGGGATTTTGAGAAAAATAGGGAGAAAAGGGGGAATCAGTTTCATCGGAGAACGAAATTTAAAAAAAAATGATTTCTATTTTCAACGAAAAAAATGAGAAGTGATTAAAATTTTTTAAAAAGTGGAAATTCAGAAAAATGACTTGGTGGCAGGCCTTTTTTTATTTACAATAATTAGTTCTGGAATTAAAGTTGTCAAATTAATTCTCACCGTTATAAATCCACGTGATGTTTGGAACTGGCGCCGCGATTGCTCGGCAGGTAATCGTCACATCTTTTCCATCCAAAACAGTCGAATTTTGTGGCCCTAACTCCATTACAGGAATAGATGCTACAAAAATAAAAAAGAAAAGATCCAAAATAAATAATTCTCTTCCTCCTAAACATGCATCCAACTTTCATGCACGGTAATTACGTACAATAACAGTAATTTGTACTTATATTCAAATATAATCATTCACAGATAAAAACTAAAACTTAATTTTGAGTTGTGCAAATAAAAAATAGAAAAAAAGCTACAAAATGAATGCACAAATTTAAAAAAAATTGTAATCTGTACACAGAAATGAATTAATAATTGTATAAATTACATGAAAATTAGCAGGCATTTTTTTTACTGTCTGTGCAAAAAAGCAATGATCGATAAATTCGCATTCTGAACGAAAAAAAATTGTCTCATTGTTTGGATCGTTTCCAATTTCAGGGCGTTCCTAAATTTGAAACCGCCTTAAATTCAGGATATTATAAATTCAAAAACGTCCCAATTTCGAGATATGTAAAAATTCGCAAATAAGTTGTGTTAAAAAATTGGTTGCGCTTCAATTTCGCAAAAGTTCTACAATTTTTTAGCGCATCCAATTTGGAACCGCTCGAAAGTATAGTCCCAAATTTGGAACCTTTACAAATTACAAATCGCCCCAATTTTCTTAACCTTTCAAAAATGTATCTTTGAAAAAATGCAGACTACCAAAAAAACTTTATAAATATAACACACCAAACAATCGTGCTTTCAAATGATCTACCATCTAAAATAAAATACGAGGTGACTAAAAACAAAATGGATGTAAAGTAAAATAAAACAAAAGCAGAGTGATTGGCAATTTTCAAGCAAGTGTTTAAAAAATGCTTAAAAAAACTAGGGACCGAATCCATTTCAAACCAGGTGGGTTCTACACTTTTAGTAGAATATTTCGTTAACGAGATATCCCTGCCGGAAGTAAAAGTATTCAAACGGATAGAAAATAAAGGATTCAAAAAGATAGAAATTTTTAATCCGTCTTAATAAGCACTTTGTTTTCTTTTCAATCATTGCCTATTCGTTATTACACTTGGAAATCCTTATCCGCTTGAATACTTTCTAATACGTGAAGTGAAATCCGTTTTTATCAGTGAAAAGTTTTTCTCTGTTTATTCATTTTTATCCTTAAAGTAAATCTTTCACTAATCGTTTGAACCAAAACTTTAGTATTTTTATCCAATTCGCATTAATCCGCTTTAATTTACCTGTAGTAAAAGTTTGGTTCAGTGACTTCATTTTCGGAACTATATCTTACGTATCTAATTATTTTATAAATATATTTTTATACATACACGCTGGGAGTTCTGCGATAAAAATGAATGGCACTTATCATGTATAGCGGATAGAAAATGTTTCCGTGTCAGTTATTATCAATCCTTTTCAATCCTTCTTTCGAACAAATATATTTCCTCTCTGAAGAATTGAAAATTATGGATTAAAAATCCATAATTTTCAATTCGACTACCTATCCTTCTCTATTCATCAGCTACTTAGATTTTTAGATGTTCTCATTCGCGTAGAACTGATAGAAAACGTATCCGTGTCAATCAGAGTCTATCCTTTCCAATCCTTTCACCAAAATATCTATAACTATCCATTGTAATCCATAGTTTTCAATTCGTCTTTATAACAACGGTTACATTTCCTATTCGTATTTCTTGAGAATGAACATTTAAGTTCGTATTTCTTAAGAATGAACATCTAAGAAAGAACATCTAAGAAGAATTGGAAACAGATTGAAAAGTATGGATTAAAACGGATAGAAAATACATTTCTTAGAGAGAGGATTGAGGGGAATAGAAAATTATGACGGATTCATTTCCTATCCGTAAGAGATGACGAAAAAATTCAAAGTGACTCGCGGATAGACACGGATTAAATCACGGATAGAAAATGAAGGGTTGAAAAGCGTAAGTATCGAAACAGATAAGAATATATAAAAGCGGATAGACAAGGATTAAACGACGGATAGAAAATGAAGGGTTGAAACGCGTAAGTATCGAAACAGATAAGAATATATAAAAGCGGATAGACAAGGATTAAACGACGGATAGAGAATAAAGGTTTGAAACATATAAGTACTGAAGCGCATTATTATTGAAACGGATAGGAATACACAAAAGAGGATGGATAAGAATAAGATGGATTTAAAACGAAGTACTGGAACGGATAGGCAATACATTTTTTAAGAGAGAATTGAGGGGGATAGAAAATGATTAAGACGGATACATTTTCTATCCTTGACAGATAGCGAAAAAATTCTAAGCGGCTCGCGGATAGACACGGATTAAATCAAAGAATTGAAACGCTCAAGTATCTAATTGGTTAGGAATATATAAAGGCAGATAGATAAGGATGAAATCGGATTGAAAATGATCAATTGAAACAGACAGGCTATGAAAAAACAGAAAAACTATGTAGAGAGAGGATTAAGTGTGGTAGAGAATGATTAGAACGGATTCATTTTCTATCCATGACAGGTGACGAAAAAATTCCAAGTGGCCTGCGGATAGATACGGATTAAGTCACGGATATAAAATTAAGTATTGAAACGCATAAGTATATAATTTGACTGGAATACATAAAGGCGGATAGATAAGGATATGAAGTCGGATTGAAAATGATCAATTGAAACAGATAGGTTATGAAAAAACAGAAAAACTATGTAGAGAGAGGATTTAGAGTGGTAGAAAATGATTAAAACGGATTCATTTTCTATCCATGACAGGTGACGAAAAAATTCCAAGTGGCCTGTGGATAGATACGGATTAAGTCACGGATAGAAAATTAAGTACTGAAACGCATAAGTATATAATTTGACTGGAATACATAATGGCGGGTAGATAAGGATAGGAAGACGAATTGAAAACAAATTGAAATGGATAGAAAACACATTTTTTAAAGCGAGGATTGACGGGGATAGAAA
Organism: Euceroptres primus; assembly: GCA_037177015.1. NCBI lineage: Eukaryota > Metazoa > Arthropoda > Insecta > Hymenoptera > Figitidae > Euceroptres > Euceroptres primus. The sequence continues at coordinate 6,629 of JBAGKK010392156.1, forward strand.
ATTATTAGGACGGATTCATTTTCTGTCCGTGATAGGTGACCAAAAAGTTCCAGATAGAAACGCATAAGTATCGAAACGAATAGGAATATATAAAAGCGGATAGACAAGAATTAAATGTATAAGTATCGAAACGTACAGGAATACATACAACACGTAGAGATAATGATTGAAACAGATAGATTCGACGAATTAGATAATGATTCACGAGGATAGAGGGATACCCTACGGATTCAAACGGATCGCCGAATATAGAAGAAATATTCAAACGGATATTTATGGAGAGCTGACGGTTTGAAACTAATAGGGTTTGAATACTTCTAATTCCAGCAGGGTCTTTCACTAACCAACTTTAGTTATGTTATCCTACCCGCATTAATCCGCTTTATTCTTCTTGTAATAAAAGTTTGGCTCAATCTAATAAATAGATTACGGATAGGAATACGGATTGAAAACGATGTATAAAAACGGATAGGCAGTACATTTCTGAGAGAGAGGATTGAGGGGAATAGAGAATGATTAGGAAGGATACATTTTCTATCCGTCACAAGACACGAAAAAATTCTTAAAGGCTTGCGGATAGACACGGGTAAACTCATGAATAAAAAATGAAGAATTGAAGCACTTTAATATTGAAACGGATAGGAATACACAAAAGAGGAAAGACAAGAATAAGAAGACGGATTGAAAACGAAGTACTGGAACGGATAGGCAATACATTTTTTAAAGAGAATTGAAGGGGATAGAAAATGAATTAAGACGGATACATTTTTTATCCTTGACAGATGGTGGAAAAATTCTAAGCGGTTCGCGGATAGACACGGATTAAAACAAAGAATGGAAACGCTTAAGTATCTCATTGATTAGGAATACATGATGGCAGATAGATGAGAATATGAAGTCGGATTGAAAAAGATTGGTTTAAAACAGATAGGCAATACACTATATACAGAAAGGATTGAAAGTGGTAGAGAATGATTAAAACGGATTCATTTTCTATCATTGGCAGGTGACGAAAAAATTCCAAGTAGCCTGCGGATAGATACGGATTAAGTCACGGATGGAAATTAAGTATTGAAACGCATAAGTCTATAATTTCACTAAAATACATAATGGCAGATAGATAAGGATAGGAATACGAATTGAAAACGATGAATTAAAAAGGATAGGCAACACATTTTTTAAAGAGAGGATTGACAGGGATAGAAAATTATTAGGATGGATTCATTTTCTATCAGTGACAGGTGACAAAAAATTCCAAACGGCCTGCGGATAGACACGGATTAAAACACGGATAGAAAATGAAGGATTGAAACGCGTAAGTATCGAAGCAGATAGGAATATATAAAATCGGATAGACAAGGATTAAATGACGGATAGAAAATAAGAATTGAAACGTATAAGTATTGAAACGTACAGGAATACATACAATACGTAGAAATAATGATTGAAACGGATAGATTCGACGAATTAGAGAATGATTCACGAGGATAGACGGATACCCTACGGATGCAAACGGATCGCCGAGTATAGAAGAAGTATGCAAACGGATATTTATGGAGAGCTGGCGGATTGAACCTAATAGGGTTTGAATACTTTTAATTCCAGCAGGGTCTTTCACTAACCAACTTCAGTTATGTTATCCTAAACGCATTAATCCGCTTTAATCTACTTGTAGTAAAAGTTTGGTTCAATCTAATAAATAGATTACGGATAGGAATGCGGATTGAAAACTATGGATAAAAACGGATAGGCAATACATTTCTTGAGGGGAATAGAGAATGATTAGGAAGGATACTTTTTCTATCCGTCATAGGAGACGAGGAAATTCTAAAAGGCTCGCGGATAAACACGGATTAACTTATGGATAAAAAATGAAGAATTGGAGCGCATTAATATTAAAACGGATAGGAATACACAAAAGAGGATAGATAAGAATAAGAGGACAAATTTAAAACGAAGTATTGGAACGGTTAGGCAATACCTTTTTTAAAGAGAGGATTGAGGGGGATAGAAAATGATTAAGACGGATATACTGTCTATCCGTGACAGATGAAGAAAGAATTATAAGTGGCTCACGGATAGACACGGATTAAATCAAAGGATTGAAGCGCATAAGTATCTAATTGGTTAGGAATACATAAAGGCAGATAGATAAGGATATGAAGTCGGATTGAAAATGGTCGATTGAAACAGATAGGCAATGCACTATGTAGAGAGAGGATTTAGAGTGGTAGAGAATGATTAAAACGGATTCATATTCTATCTATGGCAGGTGACGAAAAAATTCCAAATGGCCTGCGGATAAATACGGATTAAGTCACGGATAGAAAATTAAGTATTGAAACGCATAATTATATCATTTGAGTGGAATACACAATGGCGGACATATAAGGATAGGAAGACGAATTGAACCGGATAGGCAACACATTTTTTAAAGAGAGGATTGACGGGGATAGAAAATTATTAGGACGGAGTTATTTTCTATCCGTGATAGGTGACGAAAAAATTCCAAATGGCCTGCGGATAAATACGGATTAAGTCACGGATAGAAAATTAAGTATTGAAACGCATAATTATATCATTTGAGTGGAATACACAATGGCGGACATATAAGGATAGGAAGACGAATTGAACCGGATAGGCAACACATTTTTTAAAGAGAGGATTGACGGGGATAGAAAATTATTAGGACGGAGTTATTTTCTATCCGTGATAGGTGACAAAAAAATTCCAAATGGCCTGCGGAAAGAAACGGATTAAGTCACGGATAGAGAATTAAGTACTGAAACGCATAAGTATATAATTTAAGTGGGATACATAATGGCTGATAGATAAGGATAGGAAGACGAATTGAAACGGATAGGCAACACATTTTTTAAAGAGAGGATTGGCGGGGATAGAAAATTATTAGGACGGATTCATTTTCTATCCGTGAAAGGTGATGAAAAAATTTCAAGTGGCTTACGGATAGATACGGATTGTCACGGATAGAAAATTAAGTATTGAAACGCATAAGTATATAATTTCACTAGAATACATAATGGCAGATAGATAAGGATAGGAATACGAATTGAAAACGATGAATTGAAACAGATAGGCAACACATTTTTTAAAGAGAGGATTGACGGGGATAGAAAATTATTAGGACGGATTCATTTTCTATCCGTGACAGGTGGCGAAAAACTTTTACGTGGCCTGCGGATAGACACGGATTAAATCTCGGATAGAAAATGAAGGATTGAAACGCATAAGTATCGAAACGGATAGGAATATATAAAAGCAGATAGACAAGGAGTAAATGACGGATAGAGAATGAAGGATTGAAACGTATAAATATCGAAATGGACAGGAATATCTTCGACAAGAAAAGATAATGATTGAAACGGATAGATTCGACGGATTAGATAATGATTGACGAGGATAGACGGATACCATACGCATACAAACGGATCGCCGAGTATATAAGAAGCATTATAACAGATAACTATGGATAGCTGACGGATTTAAACTGATAGGCTTTGAATACTTTTAATTCCAGCAGGGATTCTACGATTCTGTCTGATTTAAAATAAATTTGGTACAGGGATGAGTAAAATTAAAATAGGAATGAATGAAAAACTTAAAACAGGGAACGATAAACGTTCTAAGGGTGAAACGCCCTATTCTAGGCTATTTTGTGATTCTGATGTTTAAATTGGCGTATGCAGTATGCAATTCTTACTGTCTGGATATTGAGAAAACATAAATCGGCGATCAGATTGACGAACTCTGACTACATTGTAGCCAGCCGCCCATCGGCTCACTCTGTTCCTCATTGCACTATCTGCTTTTTGGCTTTCTGTCCCGATAGAAAAATAAGGATCAAATCCAGGTGTAAAGACGAGATATCGAAGATACAACAAATATATCAGCAGTATTTATCAGATTATTTCTATTAGCTTTGGAAGCTAGAAAATTTTTGTTTTAATTCTTACTTTTGGCTCGGATCCACGTATAACTGGAAGCCTCGCCAGCTTCATTCGAGGCAAGACACTGGAATATTCCAGAATCTTCCATTGTTAGTTTCTTGATTGTTAGGGAACCGTCTTCTTCTAAGGTGTATCTAAAACAATGTTAAAAATTGGAAAATTAAGTTTTGAATTAAATCGAGGAGTCGACCAGTCCGATATTCCTCATATACTCTCAAAATATTCCAATATGTTCCGTCAATATTCCTGCGAATTCTCGGAGATTCTTGATATTCCAAAATATTCTGGAATATTCCCAAATATTCTGGAATATTCCCTAATATTCTGGAATATTCCCAAATATTCTGAAATGTTCCCAAATATTCTCAAATATTCTGGAATATTCTCAAATATTTTGGAATATTCCCAAATATTCTGGAATATTTTCCAATATTCTGAATATTCCCAAATGTTCTGGAATATTCCCCAATGTTGTGAAATATTCCCAAATGTTCTGGAATATTCTCCAATATTCTGGAATATTCTCAAATATTCTGGAATATTCTCAAATATTCTGGAATATTCTCAAATATTCTGAAATATTCTCAAATATTCTGGAATATTCTCAAATATTCTGAAATATTCCAAAATGTTCGGGAATATTCCCAAATGTTTTGGAATATTCCCCAATGTTCTGGAATATTCCCGAATATTCCCAAATATTCTGGAATATTCCCAAATATTCTGGAATATTCCCAAATATTCTGGAATATTCCCAAATATTCTGGAATATTCCCAAATATT
>JBAGKK010392257.1:0-18378 GCA_037177015.1 Euceroptres primus
GTCTACTTTACTGTTAAGTTTGATTTAGTTAGTATTTATGAATTATTACACGTAACACATAACCAAAACACTCAAAACGAACTGACACGAACCGACGCGTAGACTACTGCGTCACTATTGCGCATTTTGTTGCTACGCTACCGCTGAGCTCCGAGTTCAGCTTTCCTCGTCCTAATGTCACTTCGTTATATTTAATTCTGTTTTTAACTCATAAAAAAAGGTTTCACACAAAATTTTACTGAAAGGTTGAAAAGTCCATCTGAAGAAAAAACAAAGACATTATTATCTGTTGCTGATTCAAAAAATCTTCATCAAGTTTCTCATAATTTTCATGAAATTAAATGAAAATCTTGCCATTTCTTTAAATTTTCCTAATCTTACGAAAAAGATTCAAAACTAACTCAACCTCAAGAAAGAATAGAGACATTATCTATTGAAACTGGTCCTCAAAATTTTTATTGATTCCTCCAGTTTACAAATTAAAACGAGTTTCTGTGAATGACTGTGAATTCCAAAGATAATTTGTTACCATAAACTTTAAAAATACAAGAAGTTATTCAATAACTTAATAAAGTGTTTATTAATGACTTTTGTATATTCTTGTTTATGACTTTTCGGAGTCATTCTTATTTTTATCATTATTAATAAAATCAATCACTTTATTGAGTCATTTTAGTCATTTTATTTTCAGAGTGGCCACTTTCATCCGTGAAAAAGATTTCAGGGTCTCCCGTTCATAAAAAATATTTCAACTAATATCACGAGAAGAAACTTATTCTTTATTTTTATTCAGATTAAAAATAATGTTTAAAAGTCGCAAGTCGTTTTTATGGTAACAGTCATACTTTTAGTTTTCTTATTTTTCTCTTCTACAGTTTAAAATTTTTCATTGTCACTAATACTATTTATTTTTCGAATTATAACTATTCTTAATTTCTTTTTAAAAGATAAAAATTTTTTAAGGAAGTCTTTAAAGCCCTTAAAATTATAAAAATTTCAGGGAATACTTTCCACTTCATTCGCTATAATTTTTGCTATTAAAAATTAACATAATTTTTACAACTGAAACAAGATGAAAAAGAGTAACGGGGAAGCTAATCAAAATTAAATAGAAACTAAAAATTTAAGCTTTTCCCCTTGTGATTCTTTAATCCTGAGAGAAGTATTGAAAGGTCGAAGGCAACGCTTAGGTGTGAAGCAGTAAGAAACATGAGGAAGAAGAGAATTGATGATCTGTGGGTGTCTGGTGCCAAGCTGGCTGCACGCGAAGGGGCTCGTCATCAGCATCAGCAAACTGACTTGTTGCGGTGGCGGGTGGGGCGTCAAGTTTATAAGACACGAGAGTCGTCTTCTTGGGCCAATAGTCGCGAAACAGTGATTCAACAGTGTGTATTCAAAAAAAAGGTTGAAACTCTCTGGAAATATATTCCTAATCAGAAGTCACGTGTCGGAAGTTTAATCGTGTCTGAAACGTTTTCCTACCGACTTCAAAACAAAAATATCTGTTTGAATATAAAATTGGTTCAACTGAAGTGCTGGATAAAATAATTATTGGTCCATTGTGCACGATAGTTTTGAAAACCGATTCTTCGGGGTTTTGATTTGTTTCTTGGGACAGTAACTGCCCGGCTAAGATATGACTTGAGACGAAAAAAGTGTTTGAACTAGAAGACTATTTGAAATACGAATATTGTTGATTAGTGTCCAGTTTTTGATTGGTTCTTAATTCATTCTTCATTGATCAATTTGAAGAGGAAGGCTCTAAGATTTCATAGTGAAGAGTGCCCAGATCTAAACAATGTGAGTAATTGATATCCAGATATATTATTTTCTTCAATTGTTAAGCGTCCATCATCTTCGTTTTTGGTTGTGAAAAGAATTAGGTCAGTGGGTGAAAAAAGCCTTGAGAAATTTCTGGTGATTCACATTCAGTGCCGGTTCACATGTGTGTTGTACAATATCAACAAATCCTCTCTGTAAATTTTCAAACTGGAAAGTTTCCAACGTTAACAGTATTTTTCTTGGATACAAAAGAAAAACAGATTTGATTTTCTTAGACTTTTTTTTAGCACGATATGCAAGTTTGAAAGATTCCCTTCTTGTATTTCTGGAATATATGTTTACAAAATTATTTTCTACTTAAACTTGTCTTTCAAATTATGATTTTCTAGTTTTGTACCTACTTTTTAAAATCTTTTCCAGAACAACAAATTTAATATTTTCCTCTGATTGTATTCGTTTACTAGAGTTTTTTTTATAAAGTTTTCTTTTTACCGCCTTTTCTCTTTCTTTTATTCATAATAAATTGACAGATAACCGCAGAAAAATCATCCTTACGACCGCGATACCCGCGAATCTGACAGACTAAATTGATTGATGAATGTTTTCATTGTATCTGATTCCGGTACCGTACTTGCTCTTCATTAAGACATTGGCGCTTATCAATACATTCAAGAATCAAATCAACAAATTTGATTAAAACCGGAAGTAAAATGAGTTGTGAAAAATATTTTTTTAAACTTTGAAAAGGAACATTGAGCCGAAAACTAAAAGGAACATAATTTTTGTTTTGGATTTAAAAACAAGGTCAATTTTGGACATATAAAAGAAAATATAAAATTTGTCATTTAGATCTGTTTTTTACAATCATAAATCAGAAAAACAGGGGGGGGGGATCAAATTTTACACAAATCTAATACATTCTCATAGTGATGAGAATGTAAAAAGAATGATAATGAATAAAAAAAGGCAAACAAAACTCTGAAGTTTAAAAATTAATGAGAGAATTCAGAAATGAATTTAATCAAAGACAAGATATCCCATTAATGCGATTGCAACGAGAGTATTTTGCATAGTTATGAGAGCGCCATGCGCTATGTCTCACAATGATTCATTCTGGTTTATTCCTCTTGGCTGGAAGCGACTTGATAAAAGTGCAAATCAATGATTTAGCTCATTCCATAGTAATGACAGACAATTCACGACCTCATATTTCATAAGCTTCTTCACAAAAAGTCCATTCAGAACATTTGAATAAAAAAATATTTAGAAAAAAATAAATAAATAATTGGAAAGAGAAAGGTCACTTATTTCAGATTTTATAGCTTCGTGTATTATAATAAAATTATAATAATTTAATAATTTAATGCAAACCTAACATAAAAACTAGGTTTTGTAAACTGAGTTTCTACTAAATGCTTGTAATTTTTAATTTCGAGTACTGCACTTAGAGGGAAAAATCTCAGAATGAAGCTATCAATCACAAACTTTTCATTCCTTTCTGATGCACGAGATATCACGAAGTCCATTAAGACCCTTGCAAGCTTCATTAAGATATTTTCATTATGACAATGGCTTAGATTAATCACTAGAAATTATTCAAATAAATAATATCTGTTTGGATTTATGAAAAAATAATTCAAATAAAAATTAAATTTATTACAAATTTGCTCTTCTTAAATGGAATGTTTTTTAAGAGCACTTTCTTAAAATTAGATTATCTAATTTTATTTAAAAACGTAAAGAATTTAAAAACATGTCTTAAAAATAGTTGTTGGCAATATTCTCTTAACAGGAATAAAATGCTGATGAAATAAATCCAGATAATATCTTAAATGCTCAAATTCTAAAGAGCATTCTTCTGACGAACTTCGGTCAATGTTCTCTTGCGAAAGAATTTTAAAAAAAGACATATTCATCACTCACTATTGAGGATGCTTCTGTATTTCAACTTGAAACTCACACTCTGATTAAAAGATTTCCAGTCTTTTTCAAAATTAAATTTATTTTAATTCCTATTGGAATTAAATTGCAATACTAAGTAGAGGTGGAATTGAATAAAGTGAAATTAAGATTTATACAAACAAATTGCTTACCCCCTTTCGAACCTTGAGTGAACATTTTTTTCACGATGGCAGTTTTCTCAGTATAGGCACTGGCGTCTGCAATTGCATAACAAATTCGTCGAAATTCTCGGAACATATCATCCTTCGATGGCATTTTCTCATCGTCTATATTGTCGACGATTTTTGCTTTTTTCTTAATTTCATCCTTGGGTGCGATCAAACTTGTAGAAGGAAGAGAATCTTTTTTTGGAGATTTTTCTATGGAATCAGATGCTTTCAGCTGAAGTTTGATTGGAGTTTTTGGCTTTTTTTCTTTTGAAGCTTTTTGTACTTTGGCTCCCTTGAAAGGTGCTGCGAATAAAGAAAAGAAAATTATAGTTTCTCGAAAATAAGTTGATTTTTATGGTACATAGAAAAAATCTATTAATCGATATTTTTATTTATTGTCCCAAAAATCTAATAAAAAATATTTCAAATGAACGATCTCATTTTATCTGTATTTTTACTTGCAATTTGTAGAGTCAGTCGATTCTCTACGGACTAATTGGACAAATGCTTACAACTCGGAAAAATATTCACCCCAAGTAGGAAGTCAATATTTCAGGACTCAAGCTGATTAATTATTCAAAATGTGAAAAACAAACTGTGGTTTTCAAGTGCTACTCAATTGCTGAGACAAATAAAATTTTGTATTTAAAAATTAAATGTCAAATAAATCAATTCAATATGAAAAATATTATCCTGCTTTGCTAATCAAGCTTCAAATTAAATTCATTTTATTTAAGACAAGAAATTCAAAATTTAAGACAAAATTCGTTTTCCCAAATTTAGGATTCTCTTTCCGCAATTGCTGCTACGAAAACGTTCCAACAAGTTAGAATGCAGACTTTCATTGCAGTGGAATATCTTTTATCCATAAAACTCGAGATGCATGCGGAAATGTAACTTCAAAACGAGTTGAATAATAGGCCTTCTAAGAATAGATTCTTTTGCGCATTCGCGAGGAATTCTGATGAGAAATTTTGAGTGAAAGTCACACGTGTTCATCCTCAAACATGTGACCCAGTGATTTCTAACGACTAAATAAACAGACAATGAGGAGCTAGAAAATCAGAGTCGATGGCGGCTGCATCTCTTTCACCGGCATCGAGTTCTCCGACTGCAAACGTATCAGAAATATTTCAACCACTATAATCATTTCAACTTTTTCAATATAAACAAATTTTTAAAATAAAGCTAAATATTTTTAAATCACTTTTTCTACTTTTATTGTTTATACAAAACTCTCTTGATAATTACAAAAGATTTTAAAGATAAAAAAAGACAAGGGAAACATAAAAATTTAAACTTGCAAAGATTTTGGTTTTTCAAGATTCATTTTTGAAAAAATATATTTACAATTCTTGTCGAACTCCTCGAGCTTTTTAAGTACGAGGTCCTTGTCTTCGTCTTCAAGTTCAACCCAACCGCTGATATCCTCCTCAGGATCGTCGATTCTTTTCGTCGCTGCTCTCTGTTTTGCAAAGACCTCGAACAAGCAACTCACATGATGCCAGGATTTCATAGTTCCTTCGCCAAAAGGATTTTTCATAATTTTGGCAATTCTCACACTGTTTTTGTCTATTGGACATTTACATTTTTTGCATTTAGCTCTGCCAGTTTTCGCTCGCTCCACTACGAATGGCTTTTGCTCTCCCTCTTGCTCTTCGTCCGACATTATCTGAAATCAAAAAGAAAATAAATTTTATTAGATAAATAATAAATACTCTGTGTAAAAGGAAATTGGCCAAGTCTAGTTAAAAACTAAGAAAAGACAATAAAAAATCATTAATTTGAAAATTCATCCCATGAACACGGCACAAGATTGAGAGAAATAAAAAAATAACAATCTCAATAAAAACTAGTTTTAATAAAAAGTTAATTTATAAAGTAAACTAATTTAAACTAGATTCAACCAATCGCAACTACTGGATACTAAGTTTCAAGCTCGATTTAATATTATGCAACGTGTGACAAATGTGTATTAGTTTCAATGATAATAAAGATATTGCCAATCAAATTTCAGTAAAAATTTACATAACAATTGTAGAAGAAACTTAACTGCCTCTTATATAAATTGATGGAGAAGGCAAATTATTTCCGCCTTTAACACAGTGAGAACCACCTGCGATAATTGATTTTTAAGAGTATTTGATAACTTAATTCAAATCCTTCAAGAAGTCCACAGAGAAACTTCTTTTGGAAACAAATTCTAGTAAAATACCTGAAACTGACGTTTCGAGTTGGATTACTACGCAATACTAGATTACTACGCAATAAGTTCTTCCTTCGATTCAATATCATATAAAGCAAGAATGAAAATAGGATTTCTACAGGAAAATTTATTTTCCAAGCTATTAAGAAAATGTATTCCTATTCGAAAAAAAGGTTCAGCGATATACTTGACTGATTCGCTTGATTTTGTATAAGAGATAATTAAAGTATTTAACTGATATTAATGAGGACGTGGGATAAGGACCGTTCTTGTATTAAATCCTAATTGAAAAAGGAAGACCACTTCCAATTAGTGATTCTATTACAATATAAAATTAGGCTCTATTTTCTTTAGTTATTTATCAAATCCATTAAATTATACAGAAACAAATTAACCAGAAAACCTTTTTTGGCAAAAAATTCTTTTAAATCAAATTCCAAATTTCTTGTTCCATTTTTAAAATTTGAATTTTTGTTGATGATTGCATTAAAAGGAAATTAAATAATTAAAGGCAGATTTACATTGGCCATTTTGCCGGACATGGGTCAAAAAAATTCTAGTCTTCGTTCAATGCAATAATAATAATAATAATAATAATGATGAGCTGGCGAGTGTGATAAGCGAGAGCCGGCTTATCATGAACTTGGGATTTATTAAGCTGGTGTCATGTGTAACCAATGAAAAGTCGCGACCTTAACTAGTCTCCGCTTTTCGATTGGCTTCCATCGATTCATTAAAAAGCAATAGTTGTCTTCAGTCAGCTAATTTTAAGTGTGTTCTCATCCTCATCAACGAATGCGCTTCAACTACGCAGCTCAAATCGGAAAACAACAAAGTTTCATCTGTCTTGTGACGCATTCTATTGAGAAAAAAGTCAAAGAAAAAATGAGACGAGATTTAATTCCAGAGGAGGGAAGAGAAGGCGTGCAGAAAATATGAGGGAAATTCCGATTGACTGATTCCTTATTAATTTACGTCTTTTTTCAAGCGATTAGAAAACTGACAATCACATTTCCCTTCTCAAAATATCTTCCTCTGTGCCTGAAACAAAAATTAAAACTGAATTTTCGCTTCTTTTTTAGAAAAGATTTATAAATTCTAGAATCTAATCGAATCTAATTAATTCCTGGAATTCAAGAATATCATTTCGTTGAGCCAATGGAGTTGAAAAATATTTTTGCCAAGGATGAAAATAATAATCCTTAATAAAAATCCAACTAGAAATTGATTTTCGAAGTCGAGTCAACTAATAATTTTAAATATTAAAATTAATTTCCTCCAAACTTAAAAAATCGATCCACTGAACGAAATTTAAAAGAGGCAGTCAAAACATAAAAAATGAAATGAAATTCTTTCTTGAAGAAAGATAGGCATTGGCAGTATAGATTAAATCAGAGGTCTGACTACATGTTGGCTTGCACTACTTTGTGATTACTAATCTCAAGATTTTAAATTTTAGAACATAGAAATTATTGTTGAAAACTTTTTTTTCGCCTCTTTTACGAGTGGGTATTATCTTGAAGAGATTGAACTTTCTTTTATTTCCCACTAAGAATAATTAATTGGAAAAATTTATTCAAAGAGAGGGTCTCAAGTCCATGTATTGATACGAGGGAAAGTAAAAAGCATTTCATAATAAGTCATATTAAAAAATTCAAGAAGTAATTAACTAATGATCAAAATATAATTGATTTACTTTTTTTAATTATTTGAATTTATATCAAGTTATTCATGAACTAATAATTTTTAATTCTAAGCAAAAAATAAATATTCAAACAAGTTTTCTGATGTTTTTAAATTTCTCTTTCGATAACAAAAATCTTATTGCGAAATATTTTCACGATCAAAAAAATTGGACATTTTTCCGTAGGAATATCAATCGTGCAGTGGGGTTTCATAAAGGCAATACGTTATCCAACTGCATCTGCGAAAAGTTGTTAAAAGTTCACGTTCCTATCAGTATTATGGCTGTATCACAATTTATACGACTCCCTCCACTAACAAAAAGATTTTAAAATGGCTGTGAATTGTTCGACATGTTACTAAAAAAAACTGCTGATAAATGCGATTCACGACTGGCATAAAATACTTGGAGTATGGCGTGCAAATCGAAAATTGGATTTGCCCTTTTCAAGAAGATCAAACACATTTAAAATCTAAATATTTATCTTTAATTCATGCAAAATTTCATTCAAGAAAACTAAAGCAGAACGAGAATATAAAATAGATTCATCCCGGGAGATTATACAAAATACACAAAAACCTTTCACAGATTCAAGGAAAATTTTAATTGAAACCAACCAGCGAGTTTGACAGAAACTAAAAAATTTATTAATTCAAAGGTTTTCTTTCACCCTTTTCCTTCGATAAAGAAAACGCAATAGACATCATTCTAGTGATTTTAATTCAGTTTTTAATTTAATGTGATTTAATTCAGTTTTTAATTTAATTCAGTTAAAACAATAGTTTTAACTGAATTACTCAGATACAAAATCTTTTTTGAATTTTTCCTTTTTAAAAAAGTTCTGATTGCTCGAACGAACGTAGAATTAAGGGGATGATTTTTTAAAAATAAAAAATAGAGATTGTGAAAGGGTATAAAGAAAAAAAGGTAAGATGTGGAAAACGAAAAAGAGAAAAATACGAGAAAATGTGTGAAAAAAGGTTGAAAATATTTGATTACGTAGGCGGGTTAGGTGGTTTGGTGGAAAACCACCTTTACGACTTGGTCCTACAGGTGGTAGGAGGATGAACGAGTGGTGGAAGCTCTCAGGGTATAATAGAGGAACCATCAGCCCTCACTGCTCACTCTTCGAACACTCAGCATTCCACAAAAAAGTACCCCCTCAACAATTGTTTCGTTATCTATCCGAAATCGTTTTAAGATCGTCGGACGATCTTTAAGTGGTTTGATTCAGTTATTCATTATCGAAATTTTTTTATCGACGAAACAAGAAGATATCCGATCCAAAATCTCCAACAATTGGATTTTTCAAAAAGGTAGGAATCTGAAAAAGAAAATTTGTTGATTAGATTCATTTCCTTTTTGTATTTTTATAATTACTTAAATTTCAAATTAGAAAACAGATAAAGATTTGAAGATTAGAAATAATATAAAAAGCTTCTTTTAATATTCAATTAATATTCATTATTAATATTCATTATTTAAGTTAATTTTATTTTTTATCATTTTAATTTTTAATCAGAGAACTTGGATGGCAAATTTGGAGTGTGGAATTCTAAATAATTTTTTGGATTAAAAATTTATATTTTTTTTTAAATTGTTTTTGCTCTTGTAATTTATTTCTTGATTTTTGATTATTCCTATCTTGATATTTAGCTGTTATCAAATAAAGTGCGACGAATTTAAGCAACAATTTTCGGATATATGCTTAATAAAGTGGCAACCGGTGTGTTTAAGTGTCAACAGCAGAACATTATGTGAAAAGTTATTTTTAATATTTGCAGGATGAAAATAAAACCTGTGGTTTAAACACAAGTGCTTTTTAAATGAAAACCAATTATTTAAATCAGTTATTTATTTATCAAAATAAGACTTTTTACCGTACTTTATTTGTTTATTTTTTTAAGAGATGAAAAAAGTAAATTAATTTTATGGTTTGTCTATCCTTGATTCTAAAATAGAACCAAAATCTCCAGTCGGTTCCGAAGTGAATAAATACTAAAGAAATTGACAGTGACATTCAACACGGGGGCATTAGTGAAAGAGAATATCCCAAGTAGTGTAAGAAATCTGAATGAAGTGATCTAGAACTTGAGGATTGATGGCTAAACACACGAGGTCAGGAATGAAGAGCAATCTAATCAGTGCAATTTACAACTTCCATAAATGGTACATGTCCCCTAATTCGAAAATTAAAGTTTTTTAGTATTTAATAACTGAAATAATTTAACATTGTATACTAATAATTTGACCCTAACAAAAATGAAAAAATGTGATACAAAAATAATACCTAAAAATGAAAAGCAATAAATCTAAAATCATCGATTTTTTCCGAGTGTGAGTACATAAATTACTAAATTCAATGATCTGATGAAATCGATATCTTTTGAGCTTCTATTTTTAATTCATTTGTGAATAGAAATCGAATAGATAGGGTAATCGATTCAATGAATGGCCCCCTTAAACAATGATTGACTACCTTCAATCTGTATATTTATTGAGAAATACACGTAAATAAAACTACTAATAAATAGCTCAGAGTGAAGCGATAAGAATATTGTACTATTGATTAGTTATTTTATTTGAAAATATTTTTTATCCAGTATATTGTAAGGAAAAGGCCAATAATTGGGGGTGGACAACAATTGTACCGATTACCCTACTTCCTACGTAAAAAATAGCAATCAACAGAAAAAAGTTGACTGATGAACATGTGATTATCTGCAAATGGATCCGTATACGATTAAGTAATTTATTGAACACGAGCATCGTCCAATTTGGGAAAAAAAGAAAGAAAAGAAAATTATTTCTTCAACTCAGTAAAGCATCACACGAAATCAAACTTTAACAATACACATGCCACTCGGAAACATAATAAAAGATTCATTATTGTAGCCTATTTTCCTGAAAAGTTAACTTTAGAAATATAGGAATATAAAAAAGGAAACACGTGGGAAATCAATGGATATTAATGAAAATGGGATTTAAAAATAAAACAATAATTTAAGTTTAAACTTTAAAAACTTGATCCTTTTTGAATATTACATTGAAGAGTTTGGAACAATTTTCTAAAAAAGGAATAATTATAATTTACTTGACGGATCTTTCGCTAAGTGACAATCAAAAGTTATTACTAATTTATACACCAATAATTCTGAAAGCTTTCAATCAAAATACTTTTACAATTATTTAGGAAAACATTATGCAAAGCAAATTTTTCAGCTCCGAAGAAAATGAAATGTTCAAATTAATTATGAAATTAATGAAATTTTATGAAACTTTCAATTTAATTACCCAGGAATAATAAACCTGAATTGGAATCTGCATATGCAACGATGCAACTGGGATATTTCTGTCATAAGATACGGAATAACTTAAAACCATAAGGTCGTGGATTATCCCTTTACCAATAATGGACAATCTTGTTTTACACTGAGATAAAGCGATTCTCTAATTACAATGAACGGGGACGAAATATTGTCATAGCCATACGAACAAAAACAATAAACTTGGAAGTTTTCCCAATTCTGAAACAGACTCACGTATTCGAGATTAAGGTTCGACTAATCTTAGCTCTGTAGCAATTTGAACTACACCTCGTATAATCGAGTTCATCAACAATTTATCCAACTTGGCTCACAAAAAAGAAAATAACTGAAATGCTTTGAGCGAAAGCTTAAATCGAGACCAGAAGATGATGGATGATTTTCTGAAACAAAAGGCTCGAAAAAGAAAAAAAGCGAATAATTTAAGGAATAATTTTTCCAATTTTCTTGAAATTTTGCTGAGAGTTCAGTAAGTTCGCCACATACAGAGGAAGATTTATTTGATATTCTTTGTGATTTGTTTCTCCTACATTGTTAATATTGTTGTGACAATAAACTAAAACCCCTCACTGTCCCAATGTGCCTCACACAATTTGTACAAGCTCCCTTGCTGACAGTTTACCGGTGACTATTTGTTTGAGAGAAATATCATCACATTAAGCTGGGGTATAAATAAGATTTTCTGTGAATGTAGGCGGATATTACATATTCTGACTGAACTAAGGAACTAATCCTGATTTGTTTTTATGATGTTGTAGTGCTGATAAGCTACAAGGGAATGAAGGGAAGAATCCACGAGAATAGGACAGGCCTGTGTCTTCTGGCACTATTGGTGTCCTTCTTCATTGACAGTCACCTAGTCATTGCTCAGCCACTGCCAGCACCACCAGGCCTGGTCTACACAGACACTTTCATTGAAGATCCAGAAGAAATGGTAATTTTCTTTTTCACCCTAAAACAAAATTTTCATTTTACGAATATTTCAACAAAAATTTGCACTAAATTAGATACAAGTTTTAACTAATCAATTAAAAATAGTTTAAAAGCCAGATAATGACAGAAAAATATTCTAGAGTGTCTTTGCAATCTTTAAAAATGAAAACACGAAATTAAAATAAAAGGGATTGAAGGGATTGCCCCCTTTCGCCTTCACCAAAGTTTAAAAGGTTAATAAAGTCTTTTTTTTAAGGTGCTTCTTAATAGGTTGAGAAATATAATGAGGAGCAAAGAACAAGTAATTGACCAGGAAAGAGAACTGACAGAAGAGCAAATCGCCATTCAAGCGATACTCGACGCCAAAGCCAGAAGGCAAAGAAACGATATCAGTCAACAAACGATACCGGAAGAGTTTTCCATCGAGGACTCAGAGACACTTCCTGTCCCAAGTGCTATATTTAATCAAGCTGGACCTCAACACCAAGGAGGAAAACGAACCAGCTGTAAGTATTTTTTTACTAATTCAGGGTGTCTAGCGATCAGGCCATTTAAAATTCCCGGGTTTTTCCTGGTCAATATTTTTCCCCCAATCAAGTTAAAAATGTCTTTTTGTGATTTTTGAAAGTGAACGTATACATAGAATTGGGAATTTTAATATAATATACATATACAAAATTTATATCGTAAAGAAAATAATTATTTATTTACATGTGCCAAACTTAGCTTCAATCACAAACTAAAGTGATAAATATTAATCGAAAATACATATTTTCAAACTTTCGTAACACGTAAAATAAATATTTTTTAAATTATGCAGTCAGAATCACAAGTAGTTGCTTAAATTCTATTAAAATCTGAAGAATATAAAAATAAAATATTAGTTTAACCTCTATCCTAAATAAAATTCCCCGATTTTTCCTGGTAAAATAAAATTCCCGGGTTTTTCCCGGTAAAATAAAATTCCCGGATTTTTCCCGACTTCCCGGTCCGCTAGACACCCTTTTAAATTAAATTTAAATAAAAACATGGAAAGGGTCTTTTAGAAAATCTTCTAGAATCAATTTCCATCATTTGTTTCTTTGAAATAAAAAAAAATAACAATATTAAAATTGATTGCCCCAATCAAATAGACTCTAATTTTGATCAATCTATTAACTATATTTAACAAAATTAATTGGAAATATTTTCTGGACAAAAAGGACCAAACATTCAAATCTAATGTAATAAAGTTTGCTGACGAAAAATAACTGAGATTTTTGGATCTATTTTGCACTACAAAATCAGAACTAATGCTTTGGTCTGAGAATTGCATTTCTCGTGAATCAGGATAAGATTTCGAAGATGAAACCAAGTACCTTGGTTATGGATATTTCAAAATTGAGAATAATATCAAATAACTCGAGAATGGGTTTGAAAACAGGATAAGCATTCGCCATTCTCAAGGGAAATTTTATATGCATACCAGAGTGAGCACGAAACGATACGTCAATGATTTAGCCTCAGGATTTGTCGGTGTCTTATAACATAATTTCTATTCGGAAAAAGACACTGGATTTTTCTACGATAAATAGCTTCAAGAATTGTGTTTTTTATACCAAGAATAGATTTAAAAATGTTTCTCTTGTAAAATTTGTGTCCTTTGTTAATTTAATAACATGACATTTGACAGGAAAATATTTTTCTATAATTGGTTGCGAAGAATCACGTAAACCTTGGAAATCCTTAAACTTCCACCCCAAGGTAGTTGGCACGTGTGTCACTTGGGAATCTTGAAACATTAATTCAACTTTGTGCAGACGTTGCTTTTATTTAAACACTTGCACTATTTCCTTTTTTAAAATGATTTTTCCAAGTTGAAAAAATAAATATACTGGGTAGTTTCTGGTATTTTCTAAATGGGGAAAGTAATCGATTTCCAATTATGTAAATCACTGATGTGCCGAGAAACATTATTGCAACAAGCTTGATGGGATGGAAGTATAAAACGTTCTAGGCAATTGGTCCAATTGACATTTCCAACACCTTTTATCTTGACGTCAGGATCTCAGATCAATTTGACTCTTTTGTATCACAAATAAAGAGGATGTACATAGCACACTTTATTGAGGATTCGATTATCTACATCAAATTCCAATGACACTCAAACTGGCGCCAGATAGCCGGTACAATCACTTTGAAGAAGCTTGCAATCAAAAATAGAACCTTAGAATCCATCTTCCTGTGGATATTATTTTAAAATATCTACAAGTACATAAATTCTATAATTCAGATTTCCATTAATTTTATAATGAAAAATCTATAATAACAGATTTCCATTAATTTTATAATCAAAAATACAATCAGCTGGGAGAGAATAATTCAGATAAATTGAGTAAATTGTTACTAAAGCCAATTTCTGACTGTGGCAGTCCATTTTTAATTCTAAGCAGAAATTTATGTTTGATGTCCTTTCAAGAACAACAGTATAAATATTAGACGACAGCCTTTGCATCTGTTTCAGATATCTCGCTCTGTCACTTCAAGATCTGCAATATGGGTCGAAAACGACAGTTATAAGAAGAAACTGCGCGTTGAAATCTCGGAGGCGTATTTCTCTCCAATGAATTTGGCCAAATACAAAGTCACGAAGAAAGTGAGGGGAATAAATTTTATTGAAATTTTTACTTAAAAATCGAATCTTTGAAGCCAAAAAAAATGAAGAGAACGAGTCACAAGCATTTCGTAGGGATTCCCAACATCAGTTTCTTAATTGCGATTTTTTTTCTACCAAGCTGATTGAGTTCACTCCATTAATTTTTCTATTCTTGGTAATCAACATTGTTTTGAAATTCACGACGTATGCGTCGTTTTCAATTTGGCATCGGTTGTAAGAACTTCGAGAAAAAATATAAATAATCAACTTGCATCTGAACTCTCGTCGAATCTGAATAATCTGTAATCTGAAATCAGACAGCAATTAGTATATTTATTTCCCAACTGCGTCGACTTATTTGGAAACAAAAAGTTGGGGAATCGAATGGAGACCTTTGGGGAAAAACGACTCGGTGAAATAAAATTGAATTTACAGTTTATGAAGGATTAACTGTTCTCTCGTTCTTTAAAATTGTTGTGGATTAAAACGATTGCCAAAGAATTATTCCCTCAAGGTCTTCATTTCGCGGAAATAAATTCGATTTAACCCGTCATTCCTTTCGTGACCAGCAGAATATCGATATCAGCACAAAGCCAGGCATTTTTCATCTGTAAAATTACATCAATGATTAAAGATAAATAATTAAAATCGTTGTTTGAAAGACAATCAAAAATCTCTTATTCATTCCAACTTATTTTATTTTTTATTTAATCAAATGGTCCCAAACTTTGTGCGGATAGTCAGAGCTTCTGTAAAAACATTTTGTATTTTTAAAAAATATATACTTAAAGTTACGAGCGCTCGTGCAACGAAAAACAGACAATTATCTAGTTGAAAGAATGTATCAAGTGTCAATAATCTGCTGTATCTGCTGTATCAATTTGTATCAAGTGTCAAGAAGGAAAGATGAGGAACGAAAAAGTAATTCTTGACGACATTAAACCTAGTATTTTACAGTATGCCTCATAATCGAGACTTTGCCCTCGAAATTTTTCGAAACTCGAGGACAAGGTCTTTGAAAATGGGGTTATTGATAGCGTATCTCTCGAATTTTTATTTATTCTCTAGAGTAGTTACGGAGGGTGCAAAGCAAGAGTCTGAGAATCAGAGGTATTATAGAGTACCAAAGAAGTCTCAATTTTGGGAGAAGGTATTTAAAATAACATTATCACAAGGGACGCGAGGTTCAAATGGCCTTGAGACTGTTGACGAGGCACAAATGTGCGGATGTGATACGTGGGAGTGTGAGAGAATATTATGAATAAATGGGTGAGAAAATGAAGAGTTTGATTGCCAGCATCCTTCGCTAAATTATTTATAGTGAGATTCCGTCGTGTTTTTAATGCAAACTTTTATTTATTTACTTTTGATTATATGCTAAACTCCGAATTCCTATCCAACCCCCTTCATCCCATTCCCAAGAAAAAATTTGATAAACTTAATTTTTTAAAGATAAAAAAAAAAAATTTCCAATATCTGTACAAAGTAAATCTGTCTTCTTCCTATTTGAATCTTATGTTAAATGGTTAAGTTTTAAATATTTTATAAAAAGAAGTTTTAATATGTCCTCTATTTCAAATATTATTTTTTAAAAATTTTTAATATTATTTAATTTAAAAAATTTATTCTTGTTCAAAAGTCCATTCCATTTCCTGAATTAATTTATAAAATTCTCTCCCCTTTCTTTAAGCGTATTGTCTACTGTTAATTATTTTCTATAAATATAGATAATATATCGAAACGTACTTACAAGGAGAAAAAAGTATAAAATTATGCTACAAATAGGAACTCCTGTCCTGTACCTGTGCAATTTTTATCTAAGTGTACATTAAACTATGTCTATAAAAAAAAAATATAAATAATATCATCCCGACTCCACTTTGAAAGTGAAAGAAATTGTTTATTTAAAAAAAATTCTTGTTAGTATATTAAATCAAAAATAATGTTTAATTAATTAAATTATTGTATTCATAATTGGTTTATATGCAATTAAAAATAAATTAATGCGAAATTTATGTAAAAATCGTATCTGAAAATAAATCATTACAGGAGTCTGACCAGAAAATGAATTTTCTCTTTACCTAATTATAGTTTTAATACATTTGATGAAAGGTAATTAAAAAAGATTTATGCCTAAAAGTAGACAAACTATTTCAAGTAGATACTTCCTTAACGGTATTATTATCTTTTTCCAAAATATAAACGTTGAAAGTATTTTCAAAGTGTCAATTTTATTTATCACGGTGTATTAATATAAAATATTTAAAATATCAAGAAATACTTTAATAGTACACAGCCAGGTATGGGTAAGTGGTTAATATTTTATTGAAATTGGCAATTTAAAAATAAAATTTAAAGCAAAATAAAAATTAAATTTCTTTTTCACTATTACACCCTGGTATTACTAGTTTAATAAAGAATGAAGCAAATGAATTTGTAATTGCCTAATTTAATTTTTAAAGAATATGCTTTTTCATCAAACTATTTTTATTTTTCATTCAATTTCAATGCATTAAAACCAAAATAAAATTGCCAACAATCTAATTATTATAGAAATGAAATACAGTCGGGCCGCCAAGAAATATGCACAAGCGTCTACACCCCGGCTGCAACTTTGCGCTCGGGTGCGATCGGCAAGTTTCGTGTCCTATCTGTGATGCAGTGATGGTTTGATCCTTTTGATTATCTTGCGAGTGGAATTGTTCGTTAGTTTTTATTTTCTTGAGAATGAAATTATATTTATATATTCATGAACATGGATCGTTTCATGTACATAGAATGCAAACGTACTTTCACACGTCGCACTGATTTAAGACGTCATGCTCTAAAGTTTCACTTGGAAAAATTGAGTGAGATAGTAATAAAATTTTCTCTTATAAATTGATATTAAAATCTTCAAAATGCAGCACAAAAACTTAATTCTGTCATCGATTGAGCTGCAAAATCGAAAATAATAGAAACTGAAAAGTGAGGTCAGGTTTCTAATAGGTATCCTAAAATTTTATACAGTTATATTTCGAAAACTATCAACTATTGTGAAATATTATTTCAACTTAGCTTTTTAAAAAAGAAATAATTAAAAAATAAACAAATACTCGACTGCACAAAACTGAAACATTAGCACATAGCATAACTTTCTGAACTAGCCGATCCTCGAATCTTCATATATCGCCTTTAAACTAATTTAAAGAAAGCACAAAGTAACTCGCATTTATGAAACAAATTCCTTTTACCACTTAAATTTGGAAGAGCAAAATTATATCGCTGTAAATTTATTACAAATAAATTTCATTACATACTCACGCAATTTATTTCTTTTACTTAAGGTAGTTCGGCTATTTTATTGATAACGGTGAAGTGCCCTTTTTTATTGCACAAATCGATAGCTGAATACATTCTACTCATGCAACTTATAATCATTAGGACCTTTCGGGGCTTAAATTTGAATAAATTGCTTTTGAATTTGGCCTTTTGAACGTATAGGCATATGTACAACCCTTTCCCGCGCTCAATAATTCCGGAATTGTGGCTTAGTTTTACGGTAGAGAACACTATAAAAACTATTTTTCATCAATAAAATTTAATGCCGGTTCCAAATATCACCATTTCAAGGTACCTTTCTTTGCAAAATCTTAAGAAAAATGATAAAATCTGCAAAAAACTCACACTCGACGGCCATCATCCTCGCAATGTCGACATCA
>JBAGKK010392575.1:0-34653 GCA_037177015.1 Euceroptres primus
AGTATAAAATCGTCTGCGAAAGCAATCCCTCTTATTAGTTGGGTTTCATTTATTTTAAAAAGTGTCAGCATTGTTGCCATAAATATATTATACAAAATAGGAGAGTTTACCGCGCCCTGTTGCAATCCGTCCTCTAGAACAGGCGGGGATACTGACCACTATACTACCGAAGAATATACTATCGAGGATTCCAACCGTAAGCAATTCTGACGCACCAGGAGCGACCCTAGGACTTACTTCTCCCATGTCAAAAAAATGAAAATTCTCTGAATGAGAAAGTTTACTGTTACTGCTCACTAGACGGCGCTCGCGAACTTACATATAAGCCCGCGAAATACGAACTCATAATTAAGAAAATAAAGCTTTTTAAAGAGAATTATAAAAAATTAGTGAAAAAAATATGAAACATGAACTGTAGCTTAATAAACAGTTAAACTGCAAAATCGGAAAGCATTATTATCGAGAAATTTTTTTTTTTGGAAATCTACCTTACCTATCGTTGGTCAAAACGTACCTCTGTACCAAATCTTTATACTTTATTTTCAATAATATTTTCTAACTTTACAATTTAATTTATTATTTAGCCAAATTCCATGTTTCACATTTCTTTCTACTAATTTTTTATAATTTTCGATAAAAAAAAACTTTACTTTCCTTAATTATAAGTTTGAATTTCGCGGGCACTTATGTAAGTTCGCGTCTCGGACTTGCAAGCGCTGTTGCCCACTGCTAGGTGGCGCTAGAAGTTGTAGTCAAAATACCGCGAAAATTCAAATTTGATAAATGAAAAATTCCTTTTTTTATATACAAATTAATAACAAAAGTTTGCAGTTTATTCATAAAACAAAATAAAAGTGTATTTTATTCAGTTTGAAAAGAAAAAATCTAATATTTTAATGACTGGTAAGTGTTTCTTGTGCAGTTCTTAATTTCACAAATATATCGTGATTATATCATTTTCTCATTTTTTTTACACCGAGTAGTTCGATTTTTAACAAAAAAAAAAAGAAGATTTACAAACAAAAATGAAAAAGCTACATTTTTAGTTAAAAAATAAATTGTCAATCAAAGTAAAATGAATTTCCAACAAAATAGTTAAATTTTTAATTAGAGGAAATAAATTTTCAACAACAAAAAAATAATAGATTTTCAACCAATAATTAAATAGTTGAATTTCTATATTAAAAATTACTTTTTAAATAAAAAATCGAATTTTCAATAAAATAGTCCAATTTTTAACTAAAAAGTACATTTTTCATCAAAGATGGTTAAGTTTCTTTTTCAAGGCGAAAAAATTAATTTTCGACAAAAAAAAACGAATTTTCAACTAAAACAATATAAATTTTCTACCAAAAAAAAAAGAATTTTCAAAGAAATAGTTCAACCTTCAACTAAAGAATTGAATTTTCAACTAAAAAAAATAAAAGGTTCAACCAAAAATGAAATAATTAAATTATTAGTTCAAAAAATTAATTTTCAACAAAAAAAACGAATTGTCAACAGAATAGTTAGATTTTTAACCAAACAAATACATTTTCAAACAAGAATAATAATAAAAGAATAATATTCTACAAAAAAGGTGAATTTTTAACGAAATAATGCAATTTTTAACTGAAGATATGCATTTTCAACTAAAATAGATACAACTTCTACCAAAAAAAAAAATATTTTTCAACTACATATTTTATTTTTCAATTTAAAAAGATAAATTTTTAACTAAAAATGAGATAGTTAACTTTCAATTAAAAAAAAATTTTAACAAAAAAACGTAATTCCAACAAAATAGTTCAATTTTCAACCAAAAATTAAAGTTATATTTTTAATTTAAAAAAATCATTTTTAACCCAAAAAAAATAGTTTCAAGAAAATAGTTCAATTTTCAACCAAACAAACGAATTTTAGACCAGAAAGATAATTTTTTAAACAAGAAGAATAAATTTCTACAAAAAAGACGAATTTCTGAAGAAAAATGGAATATGTACTTTAATTTTCTGTTGAAAAAAATCAATTTCTAACAAATAAAAAACCTAGTTTCAACTCTATGCTTCAATTTTAAACCAAAGGAATGAATTTTTAAACCAGATGAATATTTCTCTATAAAAAATACGATTTTTTAAATTTAAAAAAAATCCAAAATTTTAAACAAAAAGGGAATACTTAAATTTTTTGTTAAAAAAATCAATTTTCAAAAAAATTATAATTAAAAAAAATTAAATTAAAAAAATTCAAGCAAAAAGATGAATTTTCAAACAAAAATAATTTTTTTAAAAAGGTGAATTTTCAACAAAACACAGAAATTTTCAACCATATAGATGAAATTTTAACTAAAAACACAAATTCTCAAGCAAAGGAAAAACGGATTAAAAAAAAGTTACATTTTCAACCAAAAAGATGAATTTTCAACAAAATGCAGAAATTTTCAACCATATAGTTGAAATTTTAACTAAAAAAAGAACTCTTCAAGCAAGAGAAAAAGGAATTCTCAAATCAGAAGTAAAAATTACAACCAAGGAATTGGTTTTGCAACAATAAAATAAACTTTTAGCAAAATATTTTAACTTTCAACCAAGTAGTTTAATTTTTAACAGACGAAGATTTACATTTTAACTCGAAAACACTAGAATTCTACAAAAAAAAGACGAATTTTAAAGGAAATGTTTGAATTTTCAATGAAAAAGGTTTTTCATCCAAGAAAGAAAAAAAATTTAACCATATTATTGAATTTTCAAGTTAAAAAGACAAATTGTCAACAAAACAGTTGAATTTTTTTCCTGAAAATATGGAATTGCTTAGTTACTGAATGACGGAAATTTTCATTTTATTTTATAAATAAACTAAAAAGCGATATTATTAATTTGCATAAAAAAGCTGGTAAACTCACCTATTATTTACAACATCAAATAATTATAACTGCCTTAAAACATTACAAAATATTTTTAATTAATATTTGTTCTAAAAAAAAGGTAATCCTCCCCTTTAGTTTAAAATCAATAATTTATTTTTAAGAATTAAAGAATAAAAAATATATAAAATTTACCAATTTAAAAAATACTTACCGAGCCATGTGATATGAGAGTATCCAAAAAGTCATTACTGCCAGAATCATTTCTGCCAAGAGAATGTCTTATGTGACACCTGCTTCTCACTTCTTCAGAAACAGACACCAAAGCTGGAAAAGAATTTTGGAAATTAAATTCAATAACATGGAGAATACGGAAAATCCTTGCCATTTTGAAAAGCAGCCTAGAAATTTGTATCGTCATTTCTCAAATAATTTTTGAAGAGCAAGAAAAAATCTGCCTCAGCCCGGATTTGAACCCGGAACGCCACTATACATGAATTGTGCGTTAACCAATTATGACACCAATATCTTAGCAGATCAACTGAGGCAGATTTTTTCTTGTTCTTTAAAATTATTTTTCTGAAGTCTGAATTATTATTTTTTTCCTGTTTTCAAGAAACATTCCTTATTTTAGTTTTTTTGCATAAATTTGAAATAAATTAATAGAATTCAATAAGAAAATCCAACTATTCTTGGTTAAAAGTTCGTTTTTTTGTTTAAAAATCTACCATTATATTTTTGGTTTTGAATTCATATCTTGGTGAAAAAAATTATTATATTTGATTGAAAATTAAAATATTTTGTTGAAAATGTAACTATTTGTTAAAGTTATCTTTTTTGGTTAAAAATTCAACTACTTAGTTAAAAGTTGACTTACTTTGTTAAAACTTTATTTTGTAGTCGAAGATCGATCTCTTTGGTTCAAAACTATTTTTTTTTTTTTACTAAAAATTTAAATATTCCATTTTTTGTTGAAAATTTCTATTTTTTAATTGAAACTTCAACTACTTAGATGAACATTTATGTACTTTGTTAATAATGAATATTTTTTGTAAAAAATTAATTCGCTTTTATTTTTTTATTAATTTATATATTTTTGGGTTAAAAATTCAACTGACTTATATAAAATTCGTCTTTTTGACTTGAAAATTCAACAATTGTGTAAAAAATTCAATTATTTGGTTAAACATTAACTTTTTGTTGAAAATTAAACTACGTTGATCGAAAATCGAAAAAAATTAATTAAAAATTAATTCTCCTTCTCCCGTTGGAAATTAATTTTTCCCTTATTTAAAAATAATTTTTTTACCTGGAAATGTAGCTTTTTAAATTTTGGTTGAAAAT
This sequence comes from Euceroptres primus, assembly GCA_037177015.1. NCBI lineage: Eukaryota > Metazoa > Arthropoda > Insecta > Hymenoptera > Figitidae > Euceroptres > Euceroptres primus. Next base: position 4,187 of record JBAGKK010392575.1, read on the forward strand.
TTTTACTTTATAAGTTGAAAATTAAAAACTTTGGTGAAAAATGCATGTATTTTGTTGGGAATTCGTCAATTAAGATAAATTTAATTTTTTTTGTTAAAAGTTTATTTTTTTCGGTTAAAAAGTCAACTTTATTCTAGAACATACGACTTTTTAGCTTAAAACTAAACTGTTTTGTTGAAAATTCGTTTTTATTGCTTGAAAATTAATTTTCTTTACTTAAAATGTACCTATTTCATTTTTTATGGAAAATTAGTTGAAAACTCATGTATTTTGTTAATAATCTTTTTTGTTAACAAATTTATTTTATTTTTTTATTAATTTATATATTTTTGGGTTGGAAAGTCGACTGTTTTGTACAAAATTCGTCTTTCTGACTTAAAAATTCAACAATTGGGTAAAAAATTCAATTATTTCGTTGAAAATAAACTTTTTTTGTTTTAAAATTTGTTGAAAATTTATTTATTGTATTCTAAATTCGTCCTATTTGGGTTAATCCAACTGTTTTTTTTTAATTAAAACGAATTTCAGAAACAAAAAAAATATAAACAAAAAATAAATCAAATAAAATTTGGACTAACATTACATTAATTGTTAAAATTATTTAGTTAAAATTTTTTATATTTGCTGAAAATTTGTCTTTTCTTGTAGAAATCTTCTTGGTTGAAAATTCAAAAATTGTATTGAAATTTTTTTTCATTCTTGACTAATATATTTTTTGTGTGTAAAATTCAACTATTTTTTAGAATATTTACCTTTTTAGTTTTAAAATCTATCACTTTCTGTAAAATTTTACCTTTCTTGGTTAAAAATGGAACTTTCTGCTTAAAAATTAATGTTTTCGGTTGAAAATTAACTTTCTTCTTGAAAATTCAATTGTTTTGTAAAAATTTTTAATTTATGGTTAGAAAATTAAACAACCTGGTAAAAAATTAAACTATTCTGTTAAAAATTTACGCATTTTGTTGAGAATTCTTCTTTTTTCGTATAAAATAATTTTTTTGTTAAAAAAGCAACTGTTTGGTTGAAAATTAATTTGTTCTAGCTGATGATTCAAGTATTTTGTTGAAAATTCGTTTTTGTTTGTCGTCATTAAAAATGAACTTTTTTAACCTGAGAATTCAAATAATTTGTTTAAAATTCAACTGATTGGTTAAAAACTGAACTTTTTTGTTGAAAATTCGAATGTTTTTGTACGAAATTTGTATTTTTGTTTTGAGAATTATACAATTTAGTAGAAAATTCAAAAATTTGGTACAAAATTAAACTGTTTTGTCCAAAAACAATTTTCATTAGAAACTAATTCTCTTAAATTAAAATTCAAAGTTGGTAGAAAATTAATCTTTTTCGTTAAAAATTTAACTGTTTTGTGGAAAGTTCGTCTTCTTGGGCTGGAAATTCAACAATTTAAAAAAAAATTCAACTATCTGGTACAAAATGAAATTATTTTTAAAAAATCGTTTTTCTATTGAAAATTAATTCTCCTTAATGCAAATTTACCTATTCCATTTTTTGTTGTAAATTGATTGTGCTAGTTTAAAAATTCAACTATTTAGTGAAAAATTCTTTAAAAAAATATATAAACAAAAAATTAATGTAATAAAATTGGTACTAACATCACATTCATTGCTTAAACTATTAGGTGAAACATTTATGTATTTTATTGAAAATTCGTCTTTTCTTGTAGAAAATTATAATTTTCTTGTTTGGGGAAAATCCAACAATTTTATTTAAATTTTCTTACTTGCTAGACTAACACAATTTTTTTCTGTAAAAAATGTCACCTTTCTTGGTTAAAATTTGATCTCATTCGATTGAAAATTAACTTTTTTGATAAAAATTGACCTGTTTTGGAGAAAGTTTGTATTTTTGGTTCGCAAATTCAACAATTTGGTAGAAAACTAAACTGTTAGTTTGAAATTTTTGTATTTTGTTAAAAATTCGTCTTTTCTGGTAGAAAATTAATCTTATTGGTTAAAAATTCCACTATTTCGTTAAAAATTTATGTATTTTCTTGAGAATTAATCTTTTTTGGTAGAAAATTAATCTTCTTGGTTAAAAATTCTACTATCCTGTTAAAAATGTTTTAATTTGTTAAAAATTAGTCTTTTCTGGTAGAAAATTAATCATATTGGTTAAAAATTCCACTATTTCGTTAAAAATGTATTTATTTAGTTGAAAATTCGTCTTTTCTGGTAGAAAATTAATCTTATTGGTTAAGAATTCCACTATTTAATTAAAAATGTATTTAATTTATTAAAAACTAGTCTGTTCTGATAAAAACTTAAACTTCTTGCTTGAAAATTCAACTATTTCGTTAAAACTGTATTTATTTTATTGAGAATTCATCTCTTTTGGTATAAATTTAATCTTCTGTGCGGAAAATTCCAGTATTTCGTAAAAAACGTATTTAATTTGTTGAAATTCGTCTTTTTTGGTAGAAAATTAATCTTATTGGTTAAAAAATCCACTATTTCGTTAAAAATGTATTTAATTTGTTGAAATTTTAACTATATAGTTAAAAACTTATGTATTTTCTTAAAAATTCGTTTTTTTCTCATAGAAAATTAATTTTTTTGGTTGCAAATATAATTATTTTGTTAAAAATTCATGTATTTGGTTAAAAATTCGTCTAGTCTAGTAGAAAATTAATCTTTTTGGTTGAAAATTTGATTATTTCATTAAAAATTCATGTATTTTGTTGAAAATTCTTCTTTTCTAGTAAAAAATTAATCATCTTGCTTGAAAATTCAACTATTTGGTTAAAAATGTATTTATTTTGTTGAAAATTCGTCTTTTTTGGTAACAAATTAATATTCTTGATTAAAAATTAAACTATTTCCTAAAAAATGTATGTATTTTGTTGAGAATTCAACTTTTTTGGTAAAAAATTAATCGTCTGTGTTAAAAATTTCACGATTTTGTTAAAATCTGACGTATTTTGATAAAAATTCGTTTTTTTCTGATAAAAAATTAATTTTCTTGTTTGCAAATATAATTATTTCGTTAAAAGTTCATGCATTTTGTTCAAAATTCGTATTTTCTAGTAGAAAATTAATCTTTTTCGTTGGAAATTTGATTATTTCATTAAAAATGTATGTATTTTGTTGAAAATTAGTCTTTTCTGGAAATAAAATTAATCTTCTTGATTTAAAATTTAAATATTTCGTAAAAAGTTTATGTATTTTGTTGAGAATTCATCTTTTTTGGTAGAAAATTAATCTTCTTGGTGAAAAATTCTATTATTTCGTAAAAAAAAGTATTTAATTTGATGAAAATTCGTCTTTTTTGGTAAAAAAAATTATTCTTATTGGTTGAAAATTCCACTATTTCGTTAAAAATTTATGTATTTGGTAGAAAATTTCTCTTTTTCGGTAAAAAAATTTATCTTCTTGGTTGAAAATTCGTCTTTTCTGGTAAAAAATTTAACTTCTGTGTTGAAATTTTGTCTTTTTCTGGTAAAAAATTAATCTTCTTGGTCAGAAATTTCACTTTTTGGTTAAAAATGTATGCATTTTGTTAAAAATTCGTCTTTTTTCGGTAAAAAATTAATCTACTTGGCAGAAAATTCCACTATTTCCTTAAAAATGTATCTAAATTGTTGAAAATTCGCCTTTTCTGGTATAAAATTATTCTTATTGATTAAATATTCCAGTATTTCATTGAAAATGTAATTAATTTATTGAAAATTAGTCTTTTCTGGTGAAAAATTAATCTTCTTCGTTCAAAATTTAATTATTTAAGTAAAAATTCATGTATTTTGTTGAAAAATCGTCTTTTTCGTTAAAAAAATAATCTTCTTGGTAAAAAATTCCACTCTTTGGTTAAAAATGTAAATATTTTGTAAAAAAATTCGTCTTTTTCTGGTAAAAAATTAACCTTCTTGGTTGAAAATTCCAGTATTTCGTTAAAAATGAATTTAATTTGTTGAAAATTCGTCTTTTCTGGTAAAAAGTTAATCTTCTTGATTGAAAATTCCAGTATTTCGGTAAAAATGTATTTAATTCGTTCAAAATATGTCTTTTCTGGTTAAAAATTAATCTTTTTGTTTGAAAATTCAACTATTTCATTAAAAATGTATTTATTTTGTTAAAATTTCGTCTTTTTGGTAGAAAACTAAACGTATTCGTTAAAAATTCCACTATTTCGTTAAAAATGTATTTAATTTGTTGAAGTTTCAACTATGTCTGTCAAAATTGATGTATTTTCTTAAAAATTTGTCTTTTCCGGTAAAAAATTTATCTTCTTGGTTGAAAATTTGTCCTTTTCTGGTAAGAAATTAATCTTTTTGGTTGAAAATTCCAGTATTTCGTTAAAAATGTATTTTATTTGTTGAAAATTTGTCCTTTTTGGTATAAAATTAATCTTTTTGATTGAAAATTACAGTATTTCGTTCAAAATGTATTTAACTTGCTGAAAATTCGTCTTTCTTGTTATAAAATTAATCTTCTGTGTTGAAAATTCCACTATTTCATAATAAACATATTCAATTTGTTGAAAAATCGTCTTTTTTGGTAGAAAATTAATCTTGTTGGTTAAAAATTCCACTATTTCGTTAAAAATGTATTTAATTTCTTGAAATTTCAACTATTTCTTTAAAAATTGATGTACTTTGTTAAAAATTCGTCCTTTCTGATAAAAAATTATTATTCTATGTCAAAAATTTAATTATTTCTTTAAAAATTTACGTATTTTGAAGAAAATTTGTCTTTTTCGGTAAAAAATTTATCTTCATGGTTAAAAATTTATCTTTTTCTGGTAAAAAAGTAATATTCTTGGTCAGAAATTTCACTTTTTGTTTAAAAATGTATGCATTTTGGTAAAAATTCGTCTTTTTCTGGTAAAAAATTAATCTTCTTGGTTGAAAATTCCAGTATTTCGTTAAAAATGTATCTATTTTATTGAGAATTCATCTTTTTCGGTATAAAATTAATCTCCTTGCTTGAAAATTCCATTATTTTATTAAAAATGTATTTAATTTGTATAAAATTCGTCTTTTCTGGTAAAAAATTATTTTTCTTGCTTGAAAATTCAACTATTTCGTTAAAAATGTATTTATTTTGTTGAAATGTCAACTATTTCTTAATAAATTGATGTATTTTGTTAAAAATTCGTCTTTTTTGGTAGAAAATTAATATTCTTTGGCAAAAATTTAATTATTTCGCTAAAAATTTACATCTTTTGTAAAAAATTTGTCTTTTCCGGTAAAAAGTGTATCTTCTTGGTTGAAAATTTGTCTTTTTTGGTAAAAAATTAATCTTCTTGGTTGAAAATTCCACTATTTCGTAAAAAACATATTTAATTTGTTGAAAAATCGTCTTTTTCGGTAGAAAATTAATCTTATTGATTAAAAATTCCACTATTTCGTAAAAAATGTATTAATTTGTTGAAATTTCAACTATGTCTTTCAAAATTGATGCAAAAATTATTATTAAAAATTATAATTATTATAAAATTATAATGATATAATTATAAAATATATTATTCTATGTCAAAAATTTAATTATTTCATTAAAAATGTACGTATTTTGTAGAAAATTTGTCTTTTCCGGGAAAAAACTTATCTTCTTGGTTGAAAATGTGTCTTTTTCTGGTAAAAAATTAATCTTCTTGGTTGAAAATTTCAGTATTTCGTTAAAAATGTATTTATTTTGTTGAAAATTCATCTTTTTTGGTATAAAATTAATCTTCTGTGTTGAAAATTCCACTATTTCGTAAAAAACATATTTAATTTGTTGAAAAATCGTCTTTTTTGGTAGAAAATTAATCTTATTGGTTAAAAATTCCATTATTTCGTAAAAAATGTATTAATTTCTTGAAATTTCAACTATGTCTTTGAAAATTGATGTAAAAGTTATTATTAAAAATTATAATTATTATAAAATTATAATTATATAATTATAAAAATTATTATTCTATGTCAAAAATTTAATTATTTCGTTAAAAATGTACGTATTTTGTAGAAAATTTGTCTTTTCCGGTAAAAAAATTAATCTTCTTGGTTGAAAATTACAGTATTTCGTTAAAAATGTATTTATTTTGTTGAGAATTCAACCTTTTTGGTATAAAATTAATCTTCTGTGTTGAAAATTTCACTATTTCGTAAAAAACATATTTAATTTGTTGAAAAATAGTCTTTTTTAGTAGAAAATTTATCTTATTGGTGAAAATTCCACTATTTCGTTAAAAATATATTTAATTTGTTTAAATTTCAACTATTTCTTCAGTTTTTTTTCGAAAAAGTAGCAAAATAGTGTCACCGCTAAAAAAAGTACCATTTTTGTAAAAGATATAACTGATTATTTGAATAAAGGAAAGTAAAATTTACCAGCAAGATAAGCAACACTTTCAGGCGTGACTTCGAATTTATCTCTTCGATATGGTTTTGCGACGATTGCTAGCAACATCGTGACGACTCGCGCAGTTCTTGTGACAGTAGTTGGAGTCGGATGTCGATATCCTTTCAATAAATGACCAACGAGTGCAAAATGAAAGTTGGACTTAAACGAGAGTCCAACTGCGTGATCCAGTTGTTTAAAATGCCACTCTAAAGGCTCCCGCGTCGACATCATCACTTTTTCCAGAGTCTAGAAATAAAAAAAGAAATCAGATGCCGAGTCAAAAGGTTGCAGGGTCCGACTTTATGTTCTTAAAAAAATTTTCCAATTTTTTAAAATAATACTCAGGATGTTCAGCAATTCTTAGGAACAAAATTGAAAGTCTTTTTCAGGTTTTGCAGGTCAAGAAATCAAGTTTTTCCAGGTCTCCTTTACTACATCAAATAATGAAATAAACATTTGTTACACATGTAAAAAAATGTACTTTTTTTTTTATTGCTAAAAAATTTCTAAAGAAAGCCGAATCATAAATAAACAAATTATTAATTTTCTGCGAACATAATTTGTCTTTGTGAAATCTTCGGGATATTTTTAAATCTTTGTAAAGTCTTTGAAATCATTGGAATCTTTGTGTTATCTGTAAAATCTTTTTAAATCTTTGTAAATTCGTTGGAATTTACCTTAGTAAAAGCTTGAAATTTCTGTAAAATCTTTGAGAAATCTTTTGGAATTTTTTACAGCTTTTGTAAAATCTTTAAAATTCTTTAAAACTTTGAAATCTTTGTGTAATTTTTTGAAATCTTTTGAAATCGTAATGAAATCTTTGAAATATGTGTGCAATATTTCTTTAATCTTTGCTTGCAAAATCTTTTGGGTTCGCTTAAAATCATTACATTTTTTTTAAATCTTCTCAAATGCGTTGAAATCGTTTGAAATTACTTAAAATCTTTGAAATGTTTTGAAGTCTTTGAAATCTGATATACTGTTTTGAAATTTTTAAAATTCTCAGTCTTTTGAATTATTGTGAATTCTTTGAAGTATTTGTAAAATCTTTCTAAAATATTTTTTATTTGTTTGATATTCCACTATTTCGTTAAAAATGTATTTAATTTGTTAAAAATTCGCCTTTTCTGGAAGAAAATCAATTTTCTTGGTTGAAAATTCCATTATTTTATTAAAAATCCATATATTTTGTTAAAAAGTCGTCTTTTCTGGTAAAAAAATTAATCTTCTTGGTTAAAAATTCCATTATTTCGTTAAGAATGTATTTAATTCATAAAAAATCCGTCTTTTCTGGCAGAAAATCAATCTTCTTGGTTGAAAATCCAATTATTTTATTACAAGTTCATGTATTTTGTTAAAAACTCATCTCTTCTGGTAAAAAATTAACCTTACTGGTTGAAAATTAATCTTTTTTTTGGTAAACAAATTAATTTTCTTTGCTTAAAATTCTATTTTTTCGGTTCAAAACTGATTTTCTTGAATGAAAATTTAGCTATTTTAGTAGAAAATTTAACTTTTTGGTTGAAAATTCGTCTTTTGGGTAAAAAATCTTCTTGGTTGAAAATTCCTTTTTTTTTTGTTGAAAATTTAACTACTTGGTTGAGAATTTGTGTATTTTGTAGAAAACTCGTCTTTTCAAGTAAAAAGATAATCTTCTTTGTCTAAAATTCATCGTTTTGGTTAGAAATAGAACTATTTCGTTGAAAACGCGTTTTTTGTTAAAAATTTTTTTTCCGCGCGAAATTTAACTACTGAATTTTTTATCGAAAATCTATCTTTTTGAGATTCAAATTTTACTAATTCATTCAACATTCTTTTTTCGGTAGAACATCAATCTTTTTGGTTGAAAATGTACCTTTTCTGGAAAAACAAAATAATCCTCTTAGCCTGCAATTGCTTTTTTCGTTATAAAATTAATTTTCTTAAATTAAAATTGAGCTATTTTAGTAGAAAACTCAACTATTCGGTTAAAAATTTGTTATTTTGGTAAAAAATCTTCTTGGCTGAAAATCTATCTTTTCGGTTGAAAACTCAACAACTTTTTTGCAAGTTCAGTTAATTTTTTTAAAATGAATTTTTCCAGTTATAAATTCATCATTTTAGTAGAAAAATATAATTTTAAGTTAAAAATTCAACTATGTGTTTTAAAATTTCTGTACTTTATGGAAAATTCGTCTTTTCTGGTAGAAAATTGATCTTCTATGTTTAAAATTCGTTTTATTGTTTCAAAATTAATTTTTTAAACGGAGAATTTACCTATTTTATTGGAAAACTCAACTTTTTGGTTGAAAATTCGGCAATTTGATAGACAATTTTCTCAGTTAAAAATTCATCTATTTGGTTGAAAATTCAACTATTTGGTTCAAAGTTTATCTAATTTTTTGAAAATTCGGTTTTTTTGTTAAACATTCATGTATTTAACTAAAAATTTCACTATTTTATTTTTGATTAAAAATTGATCTTTTTAATAGAAAATTTAATTATTTGGTTGAAAATTCGTAATTGATGTAGAAAATCTTTTTGGTTAAAAATTCAGCTATTTGGTTTAAAGTCAATCTATTTACTTGAAAATTAATTTTTTTTACACAAAATCTAACTATTGGAATTTTTGTTGGCTAAAATTCTTGTTTTTTATTCAAAATTAATTTTCTTAAATGAATATTTAGCTGTTTTAGTAGAAAACTCAACTATTTGATAGAAAATCTTCTTGGCTGAACATTTATCTTTTTGATTGAAAATTCAGCTATTTGGTTGAAAGTTAAATTACTATTTTAAAAAAGAATTTTTTTGGTTGAAGAGAAATCATTTTAGTTAAAACTTTAATTTTTAGTTGGAAATCCAACTATTTGGTTGACAATTTATGTATTTTGTGGAAAATTCGTCTTTTCTCATAAAAAAAATAATCTTCTTTCTTTAAAATTCTTTTTTATTTTTGTTCAAAATTAAATTTTTGTACGGAAAATTTAACTATTTTAGTGAAAAATTCAACTATTGGTTGAAAATTCGTAATTTTGATAGAAAATATTTTTGGTTGAAAATTCAACTATTTGGTTAAAAGTTTATCTATTTTCTCGGAAAGTCGTTTTTCTCTTATTGAAACTTTTTCTTTTTTTTTTTGTTAAAAATTTAACTAGTTGGTTAAAAATTTATGTATATTGTGAAAAATTCGTCTTTTCTAGTAAAAAATTATTTTTATTTGTCTAAAACTTATCTTTTTGGTTAAAAATAGAAATATTATGTTAAAAATGCGTTTTTTTGTTGAAAATGAATTTTTTTTAACGCACAATTTAACTATTGAATTTTCGGTTGAAAATCTAACTTTTTTAGATTCACATTTTACTAATTCATTGAACATTATTTTTTTAGTCAAACTTTGGTCTTTTTGGTTGAAAAATCATCTTCTTGGTTGAAAATTTTATCTTTTCTGGTAAAAAAAAATTAATCTCCTTTGTCAAAAAAAAACACCTTTTTAGTTGAAAACTCAACTATTTGGTTGAAAATTTATGTATTTTGTGAAAAATTAGTATTTTCTCGTAAAAAAATTTATCTTCTTTGTCTAAAATTCGTTATCTTGGTTCAAAATTAAGCTGAAAATTTCGCTATTATCCTTATATAAAACTCAACTTTTTGTTTGACAATTTGTCACTTTGGTAGAAAATCTCCTTGGTTGAAAATTCATCTTTTTGGTTAAAAATTCAACTATTTGGTTAAAGTTCATCTAATTTCTTGAAAATTCGATTTTTTTGTCGAACATTATTTTTTGAACTAAAAAATTAACTATTCTATTTTTTATTACATTTTTTTTAGTTGAAAATTTAAATATTTGCTTGAAAATTCATGTATTTTGGGAAAAATTAGTCTTTTCTCGTAAAAAAATTAATCTCCTTTCTCTAAAATTTGTCTTTTTGGTTAAAAAATAATTTTTTAAGCTGATAATTCAACTATTTTGGTGGAAAACTCAATTATTTTTTTGAAAATTCGTAATTCTTGTAGAGAACCTTTTTGGTTGAAAATTTAACTATTTGGTTAAAAGTTCATCTATTTTCTTGAAAAGTCGTTTTTCCTTTGTTAAAAATTTATCTTTTTTGGTTCGAAATTCAACTATTTGGTTGAAAATTCATATATTTGGTGGAAAACTGATATTTGTTAGTAAAAAATTAATCTTCTTGATCTAAAATTAATATTCTTTATTGAAATTAAGTCTTACCTTATCTTCGAAAGTTCCCTGGGAGTCGAGAGTATGCAAATTTTGTTCTAGAAGTGCTAAACCAGACGCATACAGGGAAGCCTCGTCCAATTGCAAAACGGAAGTGGCTACCCAGAATAAATACCTATGAATAGGCGACTCCTGCGAAATGAAAAAATCAGTGATTACTTTCCCTAATTTAACTTTTATATATTAGGGTTTTCCAACTAAGACTTTATTATTTTTTTTCTTAAATGGCACCTCTACCAAATTTTTCTTTTGGTGTTACAATTTCTAAAATAAGCGGCTTGAGAGACGCCTAAATATTTGTATGAAAATCTGTAAAAAATCTGCCTTATGTATTTGAGTAAAAAAAGTATAATGTATTCCTGTCGAAGTAAAAAAATCAATTAGCAGCAATTATTTAAATAAAATAAGCATATCTTTTTTTCAAAAACAGGCTTGGGGTGATTCTGAATAAAAAAAAGTAAAATAAAAGTGATAAAATTAAAAAATAATTAAAAGAAAATGAAAACTTGGAAAAAATAGGTAATAATATTTTTGTTAGTAATTTATTTTCTTTATATTTTATTTTAGTTCTAAAATCCATATTTTTAGCAGAAATTTAATCTTTTTTAGATAAAAATGCAACTGATTGGTTGAAAATCAATCTTCTACAGTCGAGGATACAAACTCATTTGTTGAAGGCTCTCTTTGGTTGAAAATTTGTTTTTTCTTGGCTAAAAAATAATTTTTTTAACTGGAAATTCGACCATTTCAGTTGGAAATACATAATTTTAGTTGAAAATTGATCTTTTTGGTTGTGGATTTAACTTAAAAAAAATTTTTTAAATTTAAAATTCAACTACTTGCGTAAAAGTTGAACTTCTTTGTTAGTTTTTTTTAGGATGAAATTCGGTTGAAAATTCATCTATTTTCTTGAAAATTTGTCTTTTTAGACAGAAAATTTGTCATTTTGGACTAGAAATTTGTTGTTGTTAAAAATTCAACAGTTTGGTTTTAAATTAAACTATTTTGATACAAATTTAATTATTTTGCTGAGACTTATCTATTTTGTTAAATAGTTAATTTTTTTGTTGAAAATTCAAGTATTTTATCAGTCTTCCTTTTCGGTTAAAAATTCGATTATTTGGTTTAAAATTCATCTTTGTATGTAAAAAAAAACTTGGTTATAAATTCAAGTATTTTGTTAAAAATTTCATTATTTTGTTAAACACTCATCTATTTTGTTGAAAGCACAAGTATTTTATTAAAAAGTTTTTTTTTCTCTTGAAAACTCAACTGTTTTGTTCAAAATTTGTCTATTTGGACAGAAAATTCGTCCTTTTGTATTGAAAATTTGTTGTTGAAAATTCATTCTAAAAAATTTAATTATTTGCTTAAAAATGGAATGGGTTTTGATTTTTTGTTAAAATTTAATTATTTTGTTAAAGACTTGTCTATTTTGTTGAAAATGTAATTATTTTGTTAAAAATTCAAGTATTTTGTTAAAAAAATCTTCATTTTTAGTTGAAAATTCAACTATTCTCTTGAAAATTTGTCTATTTGGACACAAAATTCATCCTTTTGGTTTGAAAATTTTTTGTTGAAAATCCAACAATTTGATTATAAATTCAACTATTTTGTTAAGAATTTAATTATTTTGTTGAAAATTTAAGTATTTTGTTGAAAATTTAAGTATTTTATAAAAACGTCTTCCTTTTTAGTTTAAAATTAAACTATTGTCTTGAAAATGTGTCCATTTGGACAGAAAATTCGCCCTTTTGGATTGAAAATTTGTTGGAAATTTAACTGTCTTTTAAAAACTTTAATTATTTGGTTAAAAATGTAACGGTTTTTAATGAAGTTTAATCTTTTTTGTTTGAAAATTCGAAAATTTGGTTGAAACTTCATCTTTGAAAGTTGAAAGTTGAACAATTTGGTTATAAATTCCGCTATTTTGTTATAAATTTAATTATTTTGTTGAAAACTCAGCTATTTTGTTAAAATGTCATCTTTTTTTGTTGAAAATTCAACGGCCTTGTTTTGAAAATTCGTCCTCTTAGATTAAAAATTGATCTTTTATGATATAAAAACACATTTTTGGTCAAAATAAATAAATTTGAAATTTGTGAATTCGAAGCTAAATTCTGATTGTTTTATTCCGTTTTTAAAAGGTTCTACGTTAAAAATTTTACAAGATTAAAATGTTGTTAGTCATTTATTTGCCTTACATTTCATTTTGGTTTAAAAATTCATCTTTTTAATAGAAATTTCTTTTTTTTATTAATTTGTTTAAGGTTTAACTCTTTGGTTATAAATTAACCTACCATGATAAAAAAAATTTTTTGTTAAGAATTTGACTATTTTATTAAAAATTTCTGTTTTTATACTGAAAATTATTTTTCTTACTAAAAATTTAAGTTGTTTATTTGCGGTTAAAAATGGATCTTTTTCAGTTGAAAATTCAACTATTTCTATGCAAATTCTTTTTTTTTTTGTAGAAAATTAATTTTCATGGTTTTTTGAAAATTAATTTTTTTTACTGAAAATTAAACTGTTCTATTTTTTGTTAAAAAATTAACTTTTTCCATTGAAAATTAAACTACATAGGCAAAAATTAAACTCGTTTGTTAAAAATTTTATTTTTGGTTGAGGGTTTATTCCTTGGGTTTAAAACTCGTGTTTTTTTTATTAAAGAATAATTTTGTTAACTTAGAGTATAACTATTCCATTTTTGGTCAAAAACTAATCTTTTCCAGTTGAAAAATTAAGCTATTTGTTTGTAAATTTGTATTTTTTGGTAGAAAATTAATCTTATTGGCTAAAAATAAGTCTTTTTGGTATAAAATTAATCTATTTTGTTGAAAATTCAACTGTTTTATAGAAAGTTCGTCTTTTAGCCTGAAAGTTCAACAACTTTCATGAACTTATTTTTCATTCTTCACTATAAAATCTTTATTTGCTGAAACTGATTCGTTGAAAAATTAAAAAATTTAATTGAAAATTCATGTTTTTGTTTGAAAACTTGACTATTTTTTGCAAATTCCGTTTCTTTTTTTTTTTTGTTAAAAATTTATTTTTTCCCCGAAAATTTAACTTTTGCATTTTTGATAAATAATTGATCTTTGTCAGTTGAAAATTCAACTATTAGTTTTTTTTGATAGAACATTAATCTTCTTAGTTAAAAAGTCGCCTTTTTGGTTAACAATTCAACTATTTTATTGAAACTTTAATTATTCTGTTAAATGTTTTTTTAAATTTTTAGTCCAAAATATCCACTATTACATTTACCGTTAAGGATTCATTTTTTTTAATCCTTAAAGGTAGCAAATGAAGTATTTGGTTAAAAATTCAAATATTTTGTTAAAAATTTAATTATTTCGTTGAAAAGTCAAGTATTTTATTAAAAAGTCTTTTTTTGGTTAAAAATTGAACTGCTTTGTTGCAAAAATGTTCTATTTTGACTGAAAATTCGTCCTTTTGGATGAAAAATTTTTTGCCGTTGAAAATTCAACTGTCTTCTGAAAGATTCGACTCTTTTCTTAAAAAATCAACTGTTTGTGGATTGAAAATTCAACAATTTGGTTATAAATTCAACTATTTTGTTAAAAATTCGATTATTTTGTTAAAAATTCAACTATTTGGGAATTTAACTGTTTTACAAAAAAATTGTCTTCTGCCTTAATATTTTAACAATTTTCATGAACTAATTTTTTTTTCGTGACTGGAAAATCACTATTTGTTGAGATCGATTACTTGAAAAATTCATCACTTCTGTTCAAAATTCATCTTTTTTTTCATTTGACTATTTTGTTGGAAGTTCAGTTTTTTTGCTAAAAACTTATATTTTCCCGAAAATTTAACTCTTTAATTTTTGATAAAAAATTGATCTTCATCAGTAAAAAATTTAACTATTAGTTTGAAAATTCTTCCTTTTTGGTAAAAATTCATCTTCTTGGTCAAAAATTCGTCTTTTTGGTTAAAAATTTAACTATTTTATTAAAAATATAATTATTTCGTTGAAAATTGTTTTATTTTTATTTTTTTAAATACCCACTATTATATATTTCGCTCAAAGGTCATCTTTTTGTTTAATCCATTATTTCGTTGAAAATGCATCTTTGTAAGAAGCAATTTCCAGTATTTGGTTGAAAATGCAAATATTTCGTTAAAAATTTAATTACTTTGTTGAAAAGTCTTCTTTTTCGGTTGAAAATTCAACTTTTTTGTTAAAAATTAATCTTTTCCTATAGAAAATTCGTCCTTTTGGATAAAAAATTGGTTTTTGTTAAAAATTCAACTGTTTTCTAAAAATCTCAAAAGTCTTTTAAAAAATTCAATTATTTTGTTGAAATTTACGGTTTTTGATTGAAGATGAATCTTTTTTTTCAAAAATCATCGTTGTGGATTAAAAATTTACCCATTTGGTTATAAATTCAACTATTTTGTTGAAATTTCAACTGTTTTGCTGAAAATTTTTTCTATTTGGTCAGAGAAATTCCAAATCAAAAATAAATAATAAGGAGAGGCTCTTACTGGTCTGAGAAGAGGTTGCAGTCTCGTGAGACACATGACGATGGATTCCAAAAGTGTGATATCATTAAAGCTTTCGAGAGCCTTCACCAAAATTCTGAGGAGCTGTTTAATATCCTGATCAGTGATGCTTTTGCTGATACATCCGAAAACGATGAGAGCTCTTGGCTGCAAAGCAGGATTGAAACAAAAGGCGAAACTCTTGGCGAGAGAAGTCCAAGTTCTCAGCCAATCACATTTCGGAATGTCTCTCATACAGGCTTCCATAATCTCCAGAAGGGCATCCGTTATCACTTCCAAACTAGTCAAGGAGAGTCTCTCGCGATCCTGAACTCCACCCATAGTCCTCTCATTTCCAAACCATTTTTCGTTTGAATGTCGGTAACTGGATCTGGAAAGATAATTTATTATTTCATTCGAAACCATTTTCCACTTTTAAGTTTTGCAATGTGTTTCAATTTTAATCAAGATTTGCGCATATATGTTTTCTTGACAAACGATGCTTTTCCGAACTCTAGTGAATATCTCAGAAAAAAATTCAATAATAATTATTTTTTAGTTATTATATTTTTTTTCGGTAGAAAGTTAATCTTTTTGGTTGAAAATTCAACAATTTATGTAAAAATCCATATTTTCGGGTTTAAAAATCAACTGGTTTGTAAAATATTCGCACTTTTTGCTTAAAAAATGAACTAATTGGTTGAAAATTAACTTTTGGTAGAAAATTCTTGTATTTCGTTGAAAATTCATCTTTTTGGTTGGAAATTCAACTGTTTAGGTGAAATTATATATTTTCGGATTGAAAATTTATATTTTTTAGTTTAAAATTCAACTAGTTAGTTGAAAAATTATATTTTTTTGTAGAAGATTGATCTTCTTGATTGAAAACTATTTTTTTCGGCAGAAAATTAATCTTTTTGGTGGAAAATTCAACAATTTATGTAAAAATCCATATTTTCGGGTTCAAAAATCAACTGTTTTGTAAAAAATTCGCCATTTTTGCTTAAAATATCCACAAATTGGTAGAAAAATCAACTAGTTGGTTGAAAATTAACTTTTGGTAGATTAATTAATAAATATTAATAATTAATTTGGTAGATTAATCTTTCTGATTGAAAATTCAACTATTTAGTTGAAGTTTCACATTTTTGGGTTAATAATTTATATTTTTCGGTTGAAAATTCAACCATTTAGTTGAAAATCCAAATTTTCGGGTGAAAAAATTCGAACTTTTTGCCTAAAAATTCCACAAAATGATAGAAAAATTAACTAATTGGTTGATAATTAACTTTTGTTATAAAACTCACCTTTTTGATTGAAAAATTCAACTATTTAGGTGAAACTATATATTTTTGGGTTGAAAATTTATAGTTTTTAGTTTAAAATTCAACTACTTAGTTCAAAATTATATTTTTTTGTAGAAAATTGATCTTCTTGATTGAAAACTATTTTTTCGGCAGAAAATTAATCCTTTTGGTTGAAAATTCAACTATTTAGGTAAACATCCATATTTTCGGGTGAAAAAATTCGACTTTTTGCCTAAAAATTCCACAAAATGATAGAAAAATTAACTAATTGGTTGAAAATTAACTTTTGGTAGAAAATTCACTTTTTTGATTGAAAATTCAACTATTTAGGTGAAATTATATATTTTTGGGTTGAAAATTTATATTTTTTAGTTTAAAATTCAACTACTTAGTTAAAATTATTTTTTTTTAGTAAATTAATCTTCTTGGTTAAATATTATATTTTCAGTAGAAAATTATTCGTTTTGGTTGAGAATTTAACTATTTAGGTGAAAATTCATATTTTCTAGTTAAAAAATCAACTATTTTGTAAAAAAAATTCGTCTTTTTGCCTTAAAAATTCCACAAATTAATAGAAAAATCAACTTATTGGTTTAAAATTAACTTTTAGTTGAAAAATTCTTGTATTTCATTAAACCTCATCTTTTTATTTGAAAATTCAACTCTTTAGGTGGAATTTCATATTTTAGGGTTGAAAATCTATATTTTCCAGTTTCAAATTCAACTTCTTGATTAAAATTTTTTTGGTAGAAAATCAATCTTCTTGGTTGAAAACTTTTTTTTCGATTAAATATTAACCTTTTCGATTAAAAATTCAACAATATGGTCAAAATTTTTTCATTTTTGACACAAAAAATTTTGCTTGGACAAAAATTCAACTCGTTTGTCGAAAATTCGTCTTTTTAGTTTGGAAAGTTGTATTTTAGGTCGGGAAATAAACTATTTTGTAGAAATGTGGTTCTTTTCTCATAAAAATTAACTAATTTGTCTGATATTTTTGTTCTCTCTTGGCTGAAAAATACTTTATAGTTGAAAATTCGTCTTTTTGGCATAAAAATTCAAGGATTTGGTTGATATTTTTCTTATTTCTTGAATGTAACATATTTTTTGGTTATAAAAATTCGTTCTCTGATGAAAATTCGTTTTTTTTTGGGTATGAAAATTCAACACTTTTGGTAAAAATGTTATCCTTTTTTGGTTTAAAATGCAAATGCTTGGTGGAAAATTAATATGTTTTTGTTAGCAGAAATTTTTTTGTTTTTACTTTTTTTTGTTTAAGAATTAATTTTCTGAAACGAAAACGTAACTATTCCAGTTCTGATTGAAAATTGATATTTAAAATTAAAAATTGATATTTTCTGGTTAAAAATTCATGTATTTTGTAGAAAAATCGTCGTTTTTGGAAGAAATATAATCTACTTGGTTGAAAATGATCTGTTTCTGTTAAGAGTTCAACTATTTTGTTAAAAATTCTTCTTTTTTGGTTAAAATCAACTGTTTTTATTTCAAATGAAAAGCTTTTTAAATTGAAACATTAATTATTATACATTTTGTTCATAATTGAATCGTTTTTTGTTGAAGATTTATTGTTTTAGTTGTAATTTCAGTAATTTGGTCATAAATTAACTTTTTTGTTAAAAATTTGTATTATCAGGTTGAAAATTTAACCGTTTTGTAAAAACCCGTCTTTTTAGTTTAAAAAATCTACAAGTTTATAGAAAATTCAACTATAGAAATCACCTATTTGGTTAGAAATTAACTTTTGGTAAATTTTGTTCAAAATTCATACTTTTTGTCAGAAAATTAATCTTCGTAGATGAAAATTGATTATTTTTGTTGCAACTTTATCTTTCCAACTTAAAAATTTGAATATTTCGTTGTAAATTAATTTTTTAGTTAAAAATTTCAAGCAATTAATTGACAGTACATGTATTTTGTTGATCAATCGTCTTTTTTTTGGTAAAAAAAGTATTCTTCTTGGTTAAGAATTAACTTTATGGTTGGAAATTCAAGTATTCTGCTGGATTTTTTTTAGAATTATTTTTCTTGACTGAAAATATAAATATTCCATTTTTGATTAAAAATTGATCGTTTTAATTAAAAATTGATCTTTTTGGGTTAAAAATTCACGTATTTTGTTGAAAATTCGTCTCTTTTGTTAAAAAATTAATTTCCTTAGTTGAAAGTTCATCCTTCTTGTTTTAAATTGCAACAGTTTTGTTGAAATGTAATCTTTTCGTTTAAGAATTTAAATATTTTGATGAAAATTCGTCTTTTTGGGTTGAATTCAACTTTTTTTTATATTTACAATAAAAATCTTTATTGGTTGAAATATCAACTATTACACATTTCGTTAAAAATTAAATTTTTTCGGTTGAAGATTCTTCGCTTTATTTGAAATTTCAATTATTTAGCCGTAAATGTTAAAAAATCAACTGGTTTGTAAAAAAATTGTCTTTTTGGCTTGAAAGTTCCACAAATGAAAAGAAAAGTCACATGTGTGGTTGAAAATTACCTTTTTCGCTAGAAAATTATTTTTCGTAGATTTTTGTTTCTTGTTGAAAATTAGTTTTTGTAGATAGAATATAATTTTTTTTTGGTAAAGGTAATTATTTTTGTAAAAAGATTTATCTCTGGTTGAGAATTACACTACTTTGTTGAAAACTCTTTTGTTTTTTTATTTACTGAAATTTTATTTTTTAACTGAAAATTCAACTACTATATTTTTGCTTGAAAATTTATCTTTCTTAGTTTAAAACTTCACTAGTTAGTTGATAATTTATTTTTTTTCGGTGGAAAATTAATCTACTTTCTTGAAAATTTAATATTTTTTATAACACATGCATGATTTCAGCCCTTTCTGATGCCTATTAAGCGGGGCTAAACCACTACTTTTTACTCCTTAGGGAATAATATCAAAATTTTGGAAATTTATCAAAATTTCGAAATTTTTTTGAAATTTTAAAAATTTATCTAAATTTTAAAATTTTTTCAAAATCTTGAAAATTTTTAGAAATTTAGAAATTTTTTCGAAATTTATTAAAATTTCATAAATTTATCAAAATTTTGAAAATTATTAAAATTTTTTGAAAATTTTCAAAATTTTGACAATTTTATGAAATTTTTGGAAATTTATCAAAACTTCAAAAACAAAATTTGATAAATTTCGAAAAAGTTTCGAGATTTTTATGAATTTCCAAAATTTTGAAAAATTATCAAAATTTTGAAAAATTATCACAATTTGGATAAAGTTCCAAAATTTCCAAAAAAATTGATAAATTTCGAAAAAATTTCGAAATTTTTATAAATTTCCAAAATTTCGAAACATTTCAAAAATTATCAAAATTTCGAAAAATTATCAAAATTTCGAAACCAAATTTTGATAAATTTCCAAAAAATTAAAAATTTTTATTAATTTCGAAAAAATTCCGAAAAAAATTGTGATAAATTTCCAGAAAATTTCGAAATTTTTCGAAATTTTGTCGAAATTTTGAAAAATTGTCGAAATTTTGGAAATCTATAAAAATGTCGAAATTTTTTATAAATTTATCAACATTTTTTTCGAAATTTTGATAATTTTTCGAAATTTTGAGATTTTTTCGTAATTTTGATAATTTTTCGAAATTTTGGAAATTTACCATAATTTCGAAACATTTCGAAAATTACCAAAATTTCGGAAACAAATTTTAATAAATTTCTAGAAAATTTCGAAATTTTTATAAATTTCCAAAATTTCGGAAACATTTCGAAAAATTATCAAAATTTCCAAAATTTATCAAAATTTTTCGAAATTTTGTCGAAATTTATAAAAATTTCGAAAATTTTGGAAATTTATCAAAATTTGTTTTCGAAATTTTGATAATTTTTCGAAATTTCAAAAACAAATTTTAATAAATTTCCAAAAAATTTCGAAATGTTTATAAATTTCGAAACTTTTTCGAAATTTTGAAAATTTATCAAAATTTTGATAATTTTTCGAAATTGATAAAAATTTCGAAATTTTTTCGAAATTTATTAAAATTTTTTGGAAATTTTCAAAATTCAGAAAAATTTTTTAAATGTTTCGAAATTTTGAAAAACCAAAATTTTTGTACATTTTTTCAGAATAAACAAAAACCACTGATGAGGGACACAATTGTGCGCCGAAACTTTTGGTTCAATTAAACATCAATTGAATTATTTAACCTGACCCTAAAGCCAAAATTACCATCCAATATTATGAACGATTATTTTCGAAATTTTGGAAATTTATCAAAATTTCGAAAACAAATTTTAATAAATTTCCCGAAAATTTCGGAAAAATTTCGAAAAATTATCAAAATTTCCAAAATTTATCAAATTTTTTTCGAAATTATGAAAAATTGTCGAAATTTTGGAAATTTATCAAAATTTAGAAATTTTTTGGAATTTTATCAAAATTTCGAAAACAAATTTTAATAAATTTCCAAAAAATTTCGAAATGTTTATAAATTTCGAAACTTTTTCGAAATTTTGAAAATTTATCAAAATTTTGATAATTTTTCGAAATTGATAAAAATTTCGAAATTTTGTCGAAATTTATCAACATTTTTTGGAAATTTTCAAAATTCAGAAAAAATTTTTAAATGTTTCGAAATTTTGAAAAACCAAAATTTTTGTACATTTTTTCAGAATAAATAAAAATCACTGACGAGGAACACAATTGTGCGCCGAAACGTTTGGTTCAATTAAACATCAATTGAATTATTTAATCTGACCCTAAAGCCAAAATTACCATCCAATCTTATGAACGATTATTTTCGAAATTTCGATACATTTTCGAAATTTTGGAAATTTATCAAAATTTCGGATTTTTTTCGACATTTATCACAATTTTTGGAAATTTTGAAAATTTATCAAAGTTTTGGAAATTTTGGATATTGATCAAACTGATTTCCGTAACAATAAGTTCTTCTTAAAAAAAATTTTCTGTGAAAATAAATTTTTTAATCAAATATGATCAGAAATCATGCATTTGTTATAAAAAATATCGTATGCGCCAAGGGGGAGAGGGATTTTTTTGACTCGTGTATTCGTCAAAAAAGTCCCTTTTCTCCCCCTAGGTGCATAATATACTATTATTCGAAATATTATAAAAAGCGTTTCAAATTGAATTAATAATAGAACCCAAATTAATCCTATATAAGCAAATTCATTTCCCTAGTTTTATACAAAATCTCGTTATTTCCCATATTTTTAAATCATTTTTGCCTCTAAAGCCTATTATCGATACTGTTAAAAACAAGTTTTTTCGCTTCTTCTTGCAAGTGTGTATTAATTACCTGAAGGCAGTCACAGCGGCAGACTTAACTTTGCTAATTCCAAACAGCAAGTAGAACTTTGGCAGAGAAAACTCGTCCAAACTCATTCTCAGAACCCTGTAGGTGTCTTCAGAGAACGAAGGCGAGCTGCAGGTACACAAGGAGTGGATGATATTGATGACCAAGCCGTGAGTGGAAGCCCTCATACTGAGACTTCCGGAACAGACGAGGAAGGTCACCGTGTGGAAGAGATAAGGCAGATGTTTTCCCACGTCGAGGCAGTTATTGAAAGAGAGCATCAGCAAGTACCGAGCCAATATAGCAATATCGTCCCACATCATGTGCTGTTCAAGCAAAGGAGTTGGAGAAGTGCAAGTTTTGTCCACAACTCGACACAGTCTTCCAATCACCTTCTTCGCGACGAGCTGAACATTCCCCGAGGCTAAAGCGACTGCTGTGTCGGCCATAATTTCAACCATCGGCGAGCCCAAACCGTAACGAACACTCCTCTGAATAAAATTGTCCAGAACAGTGTCTATCAAGTCCGGAAGTCTTCCGATCGTACTCCAAATTTTCGCCTGGATGCTCGGATACATCTCAACCTCTTCTATCGTCAGGGTGATCAGTTTCTCGAGGATCTGGGTCACTTGTTTCTGCCGCTTTCCACCCTCGTCGTTCGGTTTGTAGAATCGGACGAGATTATTGAGCCAGGGCGTCATGTATTCCAGACAGAGATGTTTCAGTTCAATCGTCGAGACTTTAAAACCCTCGATGCACTCCTCGAGAAATTCGAGGGTCAGATGAGGATCATTCGCGGCGAGAGTCTCGCTCAGATGTTTGATGAAAATCGTGTTATTGGACGGGATACAGAGTCCTGAAGTCTCGAGAAGTTGTCCTTCAATCTTGAGATCAAAAGTGGCTGTGAGAGCGCAGAGTTGATTGTAGGCCGCGGTTCTTAAATTCGGATCCGAACTCCCCAAATTCAGGAGGGCCATGTTCAGGAGAGTTCCGGGAACATCCTTTGGCCGGATTTTGGGATGAACTGACATGGAGTCGGGTTGAGAGAGTTCCCAGCGATTCCTGATATGGATTATTGCCTGGACGATACTGTCGCAATCGTTGTGAATGAAAGACAAGGGCCCCGCTTCGTTGGAAATCGTCAACGTGAACTGATTGTCATCGACCAGACAAACTTCTTCAATCTCCGAGGCATAGTAAACATCATTTAGTAATACTGAGTGCGAGAGAACTTTGCATTTTTCCGCCGAGGTTATCTGTATCGCGGTGGGTCCCACTTTTATCGAGACTTTGGTATCTTTGTGCGACAACTTCAACGCGCTAGTGAAGACTTTCAGATCCTCGTCAAGAGAGAGCGTCGCTCCGGGTAATTTTTGCTGCTCCGGATCAATCAAATCATTCAGTCTTCCGGGTCCATCGACAAAAACGACCTTCCGGTTTCCTTTCAGAGGAGCCAGGATCCTGTCATGGAACTTCGTGTACTCGCGAACCCAACTATTGCAATTGTAAATATAAGCCGCGTGGATATTCTCGTAGGCGACTTCCGGCAGGACGTAGAACCACTTTTGCAAAAATTCGGTTCGGAAGCGATTGTCGGAACAGGTATGAGTGAAATCCACCACAAGTTCGAAAGGAGAGTGGCAAAAAGGCTTCAGGGTGAGGATCACGTGATAAATTAAAAGATCTCCGTTCGTCTCCCCGATCTTGTAACGTCTCGCGATGTAATAAAAAACCGGATATCCCTGTTTGCTCGTTCCTGCCTGGTAGAAGATATTCAAGCTCTTGATGCTTTTGAATTCCTCCTTCTCGTGCATGTTGTGTTTCACCATTATCTCCTCGAAATTGGTGGATGACATGTCTATACTCGACCATCGAGCGTACGAGGATGAAAACAGCAAGTGTGAATCGACCGGTTTGTGCTCGGGAGGTCCTAAATAGGCCAGTAAAGTAGCCATCTTGTCAAAAGGTCTTCTCCCGACAGCCTTGTGGTCTCTGCTGCTGCTGAGATAATCCCCGATTTTCTCCTGATGATTCCAGAGGAGTCTGTGGAGCGCCAAGACGTTGGCATCCGAGACGAAAGACATCGGATGACTCGCCTGGTCCACGGTCTCACAGTCTGAAGCGATTTGGATGAAGAATCTTCGACCGATTTCAAAGTGGGCTCGGAGAAAGTCGTTGAAAGGCAGCATGTGTTGTTCCTTGCTGAACTCTACGTGGTTGGCGATGTTTTGCAGGATTTTCGACATCAGCATTAGGCCTCGTTTTACTTGTGGAGGTACGGGTTTGTTGACGATTCCCATCTCCTGGGGCGAGACGATCGCTGGATTGATGAAGCGGAGGAATATCACAGTTCCGACTGCTCCGATGTTGTTCTGGGGACACTGTGGAAACCTCTTGCTCAGGACTTGGTAGAGGCAGTGACACATGGATCTTAACTGAGGTGGAAACCTAGAAAAAAACATTAAACAATTGTTATAATTATGGGGCAGATTATTTTAGTAGTGGTGCATTTTTACATTCTCATTCTGATGAGAAGGTATTGGTTTTATGTAAAATTTGACTTAGTCGATTTTTTTCAAATCTCCACTTTTTGGGACCTCCTGAGTCAGAAAACACGATTTTTACGAAGGTGTCTGTCTGCAGGCCTCACAGTACCAGGGTGTCTACTCATAATAGTTGATATTTCAACTAAAAAAGATTTTAATTTTAAATCAAAAACAGTTGGATTTAACCAAAAAATATACATTTTCTACTATGAAAGATTTATCAGTCAAGAGGGAGAAAATATTTCAAATTTTCAGTTAAAAAAAATTAATTTTTAACAAAATAATTAAATTTTCAATCAATAAAATGAATTTTCAACCAAAAAAATTAATTTTTCGCAAAAGAGTATAATTTTCAACTAAGTACTAAGTAGCAGAATTTTCATCTAAAAAAATGAATTTTCAACGAAAAATGTAATAGTTGATATTTCAACTGAAAAACATTTTATTTTTAAATCAAAAACAGTTAAATTGAACCAAAAAATATGAATTTTTTTCTATGAAAGATTTTTGAGTCAAGAGGGAGAAAAAATTTAATTTCCTACAAAGTAGTTAAATCCAGTAATCTCAACATACTTTTACAAATGAAACATTTTTTATTTAATTTTATATTGCAAATTTAAAAATTTTTTAAGCACGTTATTAAAAAAATTCTCTGACTTTGCCACGTTTTTCCAGGTATATAAAAATTCCCTGACAATTCTACGTTTTTTAGGTTTTTTTCAACACAATAGTAGTAGCATTTTCAACAAAATAAATATTTAGTGAACGTTTAGTACATTTCATGATGATAAATTTGAAGAAGAAATTTTCCCTTTTTCTCGATTTTTCGTTTAAATTTTTGTTTAGGTTGAAAATTCTACTATTTGATTGAAAATTTAATTATTTTGTTGAAAACGCAACTATTATAAATTTTTGTCTTTAAGACCAAATTTTTATAATTAAAAAAAAATAATTAAAAATATAACTATTCCATCATTGGGTAAAAATTTATGCTTTTAATAGAAAATTTTTTTTTCTATTTAAAAATTCAACTATTTGGTCGAGAATTCCTCTTCGTGGTGAAAATTCAACTATATTGTTAAAAATTCAACTATTTATTTGAAAAATTAACTACTTAGAAGAAAATTAACTTTTTAGTTAAAAATTCATAGTGTCGGTTTAAAAATTCAACTGTTTTGTGGAAAATTGATCTATTTTGTTGAAAATTCCTCTTGTTGGGTAAAGAATTAATCTTCTATTTTGAAAATTCATATTTTTGGCTGTTTTTTGGTTCGATCTAGCTAAAATAAAATTAATTTTTTTGTTTAAAAAATTAATTTTTTAAATTAAGAATGTACTTTCTCCATTTTTTGATAAAAACTTAACTTTTTTAAATTTATCTTTTTGAATTGAAAATTTAATGTTTTGTCAAATATTAAACCATTTGTTTAAAAAATTAATTACTTGGTGGAAGATTAACTTTTTTCGGTCAGAAAATTGAACATTTTTTGTAAAATTCATGTATTTTGTTGCAAATTTATCTTATTGGTTGTGGATTCAACTTTTTTTTTAAGTCGTCTTTTTTAGTTAAATTTAACTAGTAGAAAATTCGTTTTATTTTTTGCTGAAAATGAATTTTTTTACTTGAAACTGTAACTTCTTTTTTTTTAATTTAACTGTTTGGTTAAATATTTGCTGCTAAGTGGAAAATGTTTAGTAGAAAATTTATATATTTTTTGAAAATTCGTATTTTATGGACGAAAATAAATTTTCTTTTTTAAAAATTGATCTTTTTGGCTGTGGGTTTTTGGTTAATTTTTTTATCAAACTATTTGATTTAAAATTCTTCTATTTTTGTAGAAAATTCATGTATTTTGTTGAAAATTCGTGTCTATGTGTAGAAAATAAATTTTCTTTTTGAAAATTGATCTTATTGGCTGTGGATTTTGGTTGACATTTTTTTTTCTAATTGAAATATTTGGTTGAAAATTCTACTATTTTGGTAGGAAATTTAACTATGTGCTGTTAGGTGAAAAATACAACTGTTCTGTAGAAAATTCATGTATTATGTTAAAAATTCGTATCCTTGTGTAGAAAATTAATCTTTTTTAAAAATTTATTTTATTGTCCGTGGATTTTTGTTTTAATTTTTTTTTAATTCAACTATTTGGTGGAAAATTCTACTATTTTGTAGAAAATTCACCAATACAATATTCAATACTGAATATTTAGAAATTCCACGTTTAGTTGGAATCCTATTTCTTTAGTTGAAAATTAAATTAATTTGATAGAAAAGTCAAATATTTGATTAAAACTTTTAAAACTTTTTCTTTGAAGCATTAATTAGAAGTTTTTGAAACGTTTTAAAAGCAATTTAAATTATGAGAAGATTTTAAAAAAATGTTTAACAAAATGTAGATTTTTGAAGATTTCGAAAAAGACGTTTTTTAGGAATTTAAAAAAATATATTAATAATAAAAATATTAAATTTTCAACAATATAGATGAGTTTTTAACAAAATAGTAGAATTTCCAACCAAAAAGATTAATTTTATAAAAAAGGACAATTTTTCAACAAGACATATGAATTTTTAACCAAATAGTTAACTTCCAACTAAAGAAGTTAAATTCTCAATCAAATAGTTGAACTTTCAACTAAAAAAGATCAATTTTCTACTAAAATGGTAAATCTATAATTCTTTAACTGGAATTTAAACAATCTAATGATGAATCTTTAACAACAACAAATTAATTTCTAACAAAAGAGTAACTCTCAACCAAGTAATTAAACCCTCATTCAAAAAAGATGAATTCGGAATAAAAAATGTATTAATTGATATTTCAAACAAAGAAAATTTAAATTTTTAAGAAAAAATATTGAAACTCAACCTAAAAGAACGAATTTTGAACCAAATACACCAAATACACAAAAAAATTGCATGTAAGAAGAAAATATTGTTACGGAAATCAGTTTGATCAATATCAAAAATTTCCATCAATATCCAAAATTTCCATCAATATCAAAAATTTCCAAGATTTTGATAAACTTTTAAAATTTCTAAAAATTTTGATAAATTTCGAGAAAATTTCGAAACTTTGATAAATTTCGAAAATTATCAAAATTTCGAAAAATGATCAAAAGTTTGAAAATTTTCAAATTTTCGAAAAATTTTCAAATTTTCGAAAAATTTTCAAAATGTTGATAAATTTCCAAAATTTCAAAAATTTTTCTAAATTTTGATAAATTTACAAAATTTTCAAAATTTTGATAAATTCCAAAAATTTTCCAATTTTTGATAAATTAAAAAAATTTCGAAAAATTTTCAAAATTTTGATAAATTTTCAAAAGATTGGACAAAGGAAGGAAGAGAACAGTTTAAAGAAAAGGTCAAAAATATAAAAATGGGAGAGGGAAATGTAGACGAGGAGATGGAAGTAGTGATAGCAGAAATTAAGAGAGGATTACAGTGCACAAGCAAAAAAAAAGTTAGTAAAGGAGGGAATAGAAATGGATGGGACGAGGATTGTAAAGAAAAAAAGAAGGAGGTCAGAAAGGAATTAAGAAAATGGAGGAAAGGGAGAAGTAGTGGAGAAGAATATAGGAGAAAAAAGAAGGAGTATAATGAGTTGTGTGATCAAAAGAAAGAGGAAGAAAATAAAAGGTTTGAGGAAGAGGCGGAGAAGGCTAGGACAGAAGAAGAGGTTTTGACGGTAGTAAATAGAGAGAGAAAAAGAAGAAAAGGAGTAAGCCAGGATATTGAAATGGTAGAATGGAAAAAATATTTTATGGATTTGCTAGGAGGGGTAGAGAGGAAAGTTAGGAAGGGAGGGAAATATGGTAGAGAAAAAGATGAGGAGGAGGACATAACAAGGGAAGAAGTAGAAAAGATGGGGGGGACAGAACTAAAGGAATGGGCATGGATAATGTGTAATAGAGTATGGAGATGAGAGGGGTGGCCAGAATTATGGAAGGAAGGAGTAGTGGTACCCATAGTGAAGAAGGGCAAAGGGGAAAAGGTTAAAGATTATAGGGGTGTGTATACGTAACGGTTTTGTCGGAGAGATTAAAGAAAGAGGTGGAGGAAAAAAAGATAGTGCCACCGAATCAGACAGGATTTAGAAAAGGAATGGGGGTGATGGACAATATATATGTTCTAAACTATCTAGTAAATAAGAGGATTAAAAGAGAAAAAAGAGTAATGGTAGCAATGTTCGTGGACTTGAATGCGGCGTTTGACTCATTAGACCGTGGCGAAATAGAAAAGGTTATGCTGAAAAAGAGGATAAGAGAGGGATTAATAACGAGAGTATCGGAAATTTTTAGAGAAAGAAAAAGCAGGGTAAAGGTAGGAGAGCAAGTAGGAGATAGTTTCTGGTTGGTGAGAGGAGTGAGGCAAGGATGTCCTTTGAGCCCGCTTTTATTTAATATATTAATATCAGACTTGGAAGAAGAGATGAAGAGAAAAGGGTGGGGAGGAGTTAGGATAGGAAACGAAAAAATAAATACACTGGCATACGCGGACGATATAGTGTTGTTGGCAGACGATGAAGAAGGGATGGCTGGCTTAATTACAGGATTAGAGAAGTACTTAGATGGGAAAAAGTTGAATTTAAATGTAAAAAAGACAAAGATAATGAGGTTTAGGAAAGGAGGGGGAAGAAAGAAAGCCTGGACGGGAGATGGAAGGGAATAAAGCTAGAAGAAGTAAAAGAGTTTAAATATTTGGGATATACCGTGCAAACAAATGGAAATCATAAAGCTCATATAAGAGAAAGTATAAGAAAAGCTGCAGGGGTAATGAAACAGATATGGGGAATAGGAAAAAGAAAGTTAAAAAAAATTGGGGAAAGAGAATATGGTTATTCGATACACTGGTATGGCCGATATTAGGTTATGGAGCAGAGATATGGGGATGGAAATAAAGGAAAGAGATTGAGAGCTTACAAGAAAGGTATATAAGGTGGACGCTAGGGGTAGACTGGAGGACGCCGGGATATATGGTGAGAGAAGAATCGAGAGCTAAGTACCAGAGCGGGAAAGAGGGCATGGCAATTTGAGGCGAAACTGAGGGAGGGAAAGGGAGAAGAGTTAGCGAGGAAGTGCTTGATGGAGGTAGAAGAAAGGAGAGGGTGGGCGATGGAGTTAACGAGATGGGAACAGGAAAGGAGGGAGTTCTTTAATGCTAGAGACATAGAAGACGAGACTGGCGTAAAGTATGAAGAATTGGAAAAAAAGGATAGAGAAAGACAATTAATAGAAATATGGAGATTGATTGAGGAATCAAAATATAATAAATGGTATAAGATGATAAAAAAGGAAGGTTTACCAAAGTATTTATCAAAGGGTTGGGTAGAGGTAAGGTGGACCAGAATAGAAAGATTTAGATTGGGAAACGAGGTAAAGGAAGGAAGGTATTGGGAAGAGAAAGAGAAAAGAAAGTGCAGAATGTGTGAATGGGAAGAGGAAACATGGGAGCATGTATGGGAAGGATGTAGGAGAGGAATGGAAGATGAAGGAAGCTGGCAAGAGAATGTGGTAAAGATTCTAGGGGAGGATGGAATGGGGCAAGAATGGATGAAGGATTTGGAGAAGGCTAGAGGAGAGAATGAGAAAGTATGAAAGAATGCAAGTAAAAATGGCAATATGGAGGTTGAAGAGATATGAAAGAAAAAGGAAACGGAAGTCGCTTAAATTAGAAGCGTAAAAAAAATTGTAAGTAATGGTTATGTAATAGCATAAGTAGATTAAGATGCGTTTGCGTTATAGATCTCTCTCTCTCACTCGCTCGCCTTCGATCGCTTGCTCAGTCGCTCGCTAAAAAGCCCCGAATTGCGCTATCGTAAGAAAATAGAAATAAGGAAACTAGATATAAGATTTTCTGTAAATACTTGTAAATACTGTTGTAAATAGTAAGGTTAAGTTTTTTATAAAATATGAAGGGAGTGTAAGGAATGGAAGTCATGTAAACCCTTAGGGGACACATTATGAATAAAAAAGATAAATTTCAGAAATTTTCAAAATTTTGATAAATTACAAAAATTTTGATAAATTTCCAAAATTTTGATAAATTTGATAAATTTTCAAAATTTCAAAATTTTTCAAAATTTGATAAATTTTCAAAATTTCAAAAAATTTTCAAAATTTTAACAAATTCCAAAAGTTTTCCAATTTTTGATAAATTTACAAAATTTTCTGTTTCGAAAAATTTTCAAAATTTTGATAAATTTACAAAATTTTGATAAATTTCAAAATTTCGATAAATTTCAAAATTTTTTAAA
>JBAGKK010392576.1:0-18371 GCA_037177015.1 Euceroptres primus
AAAGGACTGTGGTCTTCTGGGGACCAGAAAAGATCAGTTTAAGACCACTTTAAGACAGGCTTTTACCTGCCTACACTATAGTCTTAAGTTAGTCTTTCTTTTCACGAGGGAGGTTTTATAGGGAATGCTTGAAAATATTACCTGGCAGATATTCCTTCCTGCACAGACTGAAATTTATCTCGCAGTGTTCCAAACATGGTTTTTAGAAAAAAATCTACTTGATTCTCATAACACTTTTATCAGTATCAGTTTATATTACTGTTTTCCTCAGAAATAAATATTCAAAACTTTCAAAAACATTACAAAGAGGTTATATAGGTAACATAAAATTGTTATTTCCGGCAAATAATTTCTTCTTAATTATTCATTTTTTAATAATCTCACAGACTCGAATATTTGCATTCTTATCAGGTTTTATAAATGACAGATAAAACTGGATAAAACTATTTTAATCCGTCCAATTGACGTTTATCAATGTTATTATTACGAGCATGAAGAAAAACATACTAAAGTCAAGTTCATAAATTCATTCGTGTGTGACCCATGCCTGCATGAAGGCCCATTTACACCTCTGCTGTAAAAATATCTTCCTCTCACTCTAACCTGTGACAAGAGCATAAGTTTATCTCTTTCTAGAAACTTTCCGAGGAAAATATCTGGAGCACTTCTAGAATGGGATAAACTTATGCCATAGTCACATATTAGAGTAAGAGAAAGAGTGTTTTCCCAACAGAGGTGTAAAAGAGCCTTCATGCGAGCATAGACAGGCAGGCTGCCTGCCATTGCCGGCAAGATGAGGTATGAAAAGCCCTTTAAACATTTTAAAAACCATCTGGAGGACTGTGATTGGTTAAGTATTTTGAAGTTCCAGCAAATTCCGCATCGTCGTTTGCGGGAAATTTAAATTCAAATCTATATTTTTTAAAAAAATAATAATTAGTGTAAATTGCAACTTTTTAAAATTTTAAATAATAGTTACTGATCATAAAATCAAATTTATTCTATTCAGATTTTCAATATAAGGTTCTTTTTGTGCAAACTAGAACTCTTTTTATTTTTCCGAAAACTTGAATTTTTTAATTGAAATATTTGTTAAATAATCATTTCGAAATTAAACTTATTTTTCGGTCTTTAAACTATTTTCAATTATTATTAAATGAACTTTTAAAAAATATAGCAATTTTAGTAAAATTAAACAAATCTTTAGATAAAAATGTTTCTAAAGAATTTCCAAAGATATATTACCAAATAGCTAATATTAAAAATAACTGATATCAAATTGACGTAACAAAAATTTGTGGTTTGAAATTCAATTGCAAACTTAAATTGAATGAAACTAAATAATAAATTCAATTAAATTAAATAAAAATTCTCATGTAAAAATTTTATAGTGTGAAATTGCCCTTGAATAAATTCATTTTTAATTCTGCTATTCTCTCTCATTTGTTTAAACTTTTCTGTCACTTCCATCGGAAAACGTTGTCCAGAAGGCTGTATTTTTTCAATAGTTATTTATGCCCATCGGAAATAAATTTAACATCCTAGATAGAGTAGTTAATATTTGAATTAATTGTAGAAAAATGTGTATTGTGTATGTCTAGAATTTCAGCTTGTTCAGTCCACCGTAGAAATATATTGTAAGATGTTTCGATAATGATATCTTCAGTTTCGCCTCAAGATGACGATCTTTTATGCAGCGCCTACGCAAATATCAGTCTGATTGCAGATAAAGCTTGGGCCTTCAATCCGGAAGATTCATATCGAAAGCTGAACCAATCCCTGTGGGTTCAGGTAGGACTTCTCATTTCCTTTATGGGGTGAGTTAAGTCGGTTAATCTTAATTATTCAACTGACCCTACAAAAATGAGGGTAGAAAATAATTAAAAGGGTCATTAAAAGTTCAATTCTCAACCGAAAAGTGTTTTCAGAATTTGAAGTTGGATTTTTATCCATAATCTGATTCAAAATTCAATTTCAAGTTAAATAAAATTATTTACAAACTCAATTTCAAACATCAGAAAAAGTCTATAACAAGTTTCGAAAGAAATATTGAATAAGAATTTTTTTTCCGAAATTTATATTGATGGGAGCTTTTCCGCTTTAAGATTTGCAAGCTTAGTGCGAAGTATTCTGAAAATGGAAACTCCCAGATTAAACGAGTACGTGATATTATTCCCGGATCGAGATTGGCTCAATATGGTAATTACGAGTATGACGAAGAACGAGAAAAAAAATACAAACCTGTAGAGAATTTTCGGCTTGAACATTGCGTGGCTTGTCAAAGAATTGGAGTACCTGAACCCTGGATGCTCCAAGAAGTTGAGGAGCATTTCACCCAGCTAAGTGCACCAATCTATGCACCCACGCATGATGAACAGTCGGTGTCCTAACAAAACAGAAAATAAATTTTTACTTCTGGAGGTTCCATTTCTTCCAATTTTAAAATTAAATCCCTTTGGGTATTTTAAAAATCTAATTTAGTGAAGAAATGATTCGCCCTTTCGAGATTGGCATTTTTAAAATACTTTTAGTATTCATTCCCTATTTTTTAAAAATATTGATAAATTACAAACTAAAAAAAGTCAATGACTCTGCAAAAGTATTTTAAATGAATGTACGTCTCGGTCTGAATTTGCGCAAAAACTGTACGCCTTTTGTAATTCGATATCCATTATGATTGCAAAGTTTTGCCTCGAGAACACCACATTACGGAAGAGTGAAAAATAATGGAACCAACATTAGAGTGCAGGAAAAGGAAGAAGAATTGCTAATGCGAAGAAATATTATGACTCCAGTTACTATAGTAGAAAATCATGAGGGAAGGAATTCTTCAGAACGCCCGTATAATTCTATCAGGGGTGAGCTTTTCTGTATAGCTATAGCTACTATATAATTAGAATCGATTTTTTCATCACGGAAAAAAAAACGACAGCAAAGAGATTCCAGAAAACAATTTTATAAATTGTTGGCAGACCTAAAAGAATTCAACGTATCTGTATATTCAAATTTAAACATCAATTTTTTATGGTTGCATAATTAATTTCTGTTGATAATTGCAGGCTCAAATTTTTCCTCATAGAAGCTTAGATTGCCTCCAATTTTAGAAATAAAATTCAAAACGTATTTTAAACGAATTTCTAAAATATGATTCAACGTCCTCAATTCATGTTCCTAGTTTAGAAACTACTGAAAAACTTTTATAAACTTTCAGCAACCTTTTAAAAGTTCCTTAAGCTTTCTTAGAAGTTTGGACTTTCCTGGATCGTATACTTTATCGATATTTAATAATCATTGAATATTATAGAAAAAAATTTCCATAAAAAAAGAATCCATTTCCTGTGGTGAAAATTATTTTTCCTTTCCAATTCATTTTTATCATAAAAGTTCAATTTTCAAACTTTAATTTATATGAATCTTTTTCATATCAATATAGAATCCAATAATGCTTCTTCCAATAATGATTACGACAAGTTTGTCCCGCTTCGTTACACTATCGACAATATCGAAGAAATGGAATTACAGTCTCGCATCACATCTGACATGGTTCGCAATTTATGGAGTCAGGTTTCACTTCAAGAAACTTTTCTATATCCTTCGTATCAAGTGCAACCACATCTACTGTTGCAACGACCAGAACCTGTGCTCTTGCAATCCAGCCAAAAGCTACCGAAATTACAAAACCAAGAATTCCATTTTTACAACTGGCAGAATCATCAAACTTTCATCAAAGTTGGACATTATTTTCCCACTGCTCAGGCCGTTGGGATAATGCGAGGACCTCCTCTGCCGATTTTGAGCCCGGAAGTTCCCGAATTCTTTCCAAAAAGATGTGGAACTCCATTTAACGAATATGACGAACGAGGGGTACCTCTGCAATTTTTTCCCTCTTCTTCTGAAACTTGCTATCATGAAGAAATGTTCCCTTATAACAGGAGACAGGCTGCAACCCTTGGCCCAGCATTTCAAGTACATTATTCCTTACTGAAAATGAAAATTAATTTGAGAGTCATAACTTATATTTGTATCCATAAAGATAGATTGTTCAATTGAGGGATTATTTTTTTTAAAACCAAATTGATATTTTTTTCAGAGTGCTAGTATACCAATTATGCCTCTCCCTGGAGTAAATACAATAATCCAACATCCTCATCAATGGTTTCACCGAGTGGGTCTACCTCTACAATTACAAGTTCCCGTTTGCACACCACCTCAGCCAATTTGTGCTTCAATTCAACCAATTTGTCCAACTGTTATCCAACGTCCAATCCAATTACCAGAGAAAACGATACCTCCGAGTCACATAACAGCTGCTCCTATTCCCGTCTATCAAAGACCCCCGGAATTATATCAAGAATATCCTCAACGTCGAAAAAATCAAGGGGTGGATTTCAACAATCTAATTCTTTTGACAAAAAGCGCAATCAAAACAAGGAAAACTCAATCAAAAGCTCCCCAACAAAATTCCAGTTTTACAAATCTGAAATCGAATTCAGATATTTTCTGGGTCGATAAAGGAAAAGTTGAACAAGACTCGTCAGATTTTTGTTCCGAATTCCAAAATTCGGAAAATAAATGCTACTGTTTGAAAATGAAGAGCTCTGAGCAAGATAATTCTTGTAAATTAGAAAAATCAGTTTTTGTGAATGAAAGTGAAATTGATATTAGTCAGAAGAAACGACTTTACAGAGACGTTCTAACGAATTCTTCATCGACTGAGGTGTTGGAAAATGCTTTTGAGAAAACTTATGACGACCTGGAACGACAGGCTATGGAGCAATATAGAGCTTCTGAAGAATGTTTGGCTCTTCGGTATCAAGTATGTTGTGCAAGTTATTTTAATTTTGAAAATATTTAACTCTAGATGGAATTTCATAAAGGAATTTTACCCAGGAGCTCGAGCGTCAGGCTTTGGAGCAGTACAGGAACGGTGAAAATTCTGGCTCCGGGAATTTTCTAAAAATCGATTTCGTCGAGTCTGAGTATTCGAAGAGGGGCGACGATCAATCATCACTTTCAGGAAAAGATTGTGCTGGAGTAGAGTGTCCAGGTTATGAAAGCTGTAGCTCTGTGGAAGGAGCTTCATCTGCAAAAGAAATAGGTTACTGTTTAAACTTTTAAACTAAAAATAGGAATATCTATCTTAACCCGTTAAGACCCGCACACAGAATCCGTTGACTAAAAATTCTAAAAAAAAAATCAGGGACAATCTTGAGCTATTTTTGTAATAAAATGACAATTTTTTGAGCTATTTTTGTAATAAAATGACAATTTTTGAGCTATTTTTGTAATAAAATGTCAATTTTTTGAGCTATTTTTGTAATAAAATTTTTAAAAATATTTTTTAGTCTTCTCGGCTTCCATTGAGTGTAAGATAATTTATAGCCTCCATACGAGATGTGGAATGATCCACTTTAATCTAATCCACATATTTATTTTGCAGAATTTTAAGTTTATTACATAAAAAGTCTAGAAAATTGAAACAAGTGAATGCGCCACTTATGGCACAATGGGCACTAAAGGGTTAATATAAATTAAAGCAGTTTCTAATCAATAAAAATGAGTCCTGATAAATTCTCGGTTACTTCAAATTATTGTTTAAAAATAAAAACTTTGAGGAAAAGAAATAATTTTATTTGTAGAACTTATGAACACCGATAGTTAAAAAACGAACTAATATCTTTGCAAGGTATCCTTCATCAATCCAAAATCACTATTTCAAAGCCAGAGGGAAAATTCGTGTCCAGTAATCTTCATCGTTATGGTAGCCATACAAGTATTCGCTCTGGAGTAATTGCGAAAAGTCTGACCACCTTAAGCCGCAATATAAGTCAAGATTGGAAATTAAAAGGAGCATCAGGGGACAAAAACGACGAAACCGGTACAACTTTCCCTACTAATCTACTTTTTTCAAAAATAGTTCTTTTGACAATTTACATTCTCAAAAAATGAAAATAATTAAAGTATTACACAATCATAATTAAATAAAAATTTTAATGTAAATAACATTTTTTTTTTGCTTAAAAACTTTACCAAATTTGGAATTAAGTCATTGACACTTTGGTGGCGTACCTGATATTTGTGACATAATCGGATTTTTTTGTTACCTTTGTACATCCTTTATCAGTATGTTATATATTTTACGGTTTCTCTCAAGTATAATTATTTTTCTATGTATAAAGAGTCAATTAGCTTAAGTAATTGTTATGCGAGATAAAAAATGTATCTTGACTTTGTGCTTATCGAAAACATGTTTGTGTAAGGTGCCTTGAAAATTTTAAACTATATGCTATATTTTTTCTTCAGAGATAGCTTCGAGGATAACTTTTATTAATGTTCAATGTTTTTCCTTTCAAATAATAGTAAAGTTGAAAAGTAAAACAGAACTGTAGCTAGAAGTTTTGGATTTAAAAAAAAATTACTGAACAATTGATTTTTAAAATAATTCTGAATTTAATAATCTCAATAAAAATCTCAGCTTAAACAATTTTTTTACCTGCTTCACGTATGAAAAAATTGCTTTGAAAATGTACCTGAAAAGCGCATTTAAAATAAGGAAAAATATTAACTTTGTAACCTTAATTGCTTTGAATCCGGTTTACCAATATGATTAAAAGTTATATAATGGATGACTGTAGCGATAATACTAAAATTTTAAATAAAAAATAGTAATTACGTTATATTTTTATGATTCATAATGTAAGTTTGAAAATAAGTTTCTTTTTGTGGAAATGAAAACTCGAAA
Organism: Euceroptres primus; assembly: GCA_037177015.1. Lineage (NCBI taxonomy): Eukaryota > Metazoa > Arthropoda > Insecta > Hymenoptera > Figitidae > Euceroptres > Euceroptres primus. Next base: position 6,743 of record JBAGKK010392576.1, read on the forward strand.
AGATTGGAATCTATTTACCCTGAATTCGTCTACTTAGAATAAAGTCTCCAACGCAAAAACCATTCTAATTAAATTATTTTTTCAGGAGATAAAAAATGGAAACTGTAAATGGTTTTCAGTTTTTATATCCTTGAAATGTCATTTAATTTTTAATAGATTTCAATCTTTTCAAGTTTTTATTTCCACCAACAAAATTCTTTCCTAATTCTGGGCCGAAAAGTAGCCCTTACTGACCCTCTTCTTTTAAATATACATGAAATAGAAAAGATATCCAAATTTAAAATCAATAAAGTTTGAAATTTGTAATTTCGATAGGAATCCAAACTTGAAAGCCTCAAATTAAAAAAGCCTTGAAATTAAAATCATGGAAAATTAAAGAAATCTCTTTTTGATTTCAAGGGTCCCTGAAACGCCAATTGCTACTTTTGTCCGCTCTGAAGCAAAAAGCCAGTGCCAGTTTTTTGAAAACGTCTGTTTTGAAGTCATCTTGTACAAATTCCATACCTATCCTCTGTCAGATGCCGGCAATGATGCAAACTGGGGGAGGGGACGAAAAAATCGCCTTCGAATGCTCTCTAAACGCTCTTCAAAATCCGCTATTTCTCTCCAGTGAGCAATTAACCAACGGTTCCTCGGATTCTGTGAGTCTGAACCATGTGGTTTCTTCTCAACAGGCAGAAGAGCCTTTCTCGGAATTGGATTTCGAAAGGAAGAGCCAAGATGAATTGAACCTCTTATCCTCCGAGGTACGACTAATATCCGTGGCAAGTGGGTTGGAGGATGAATATCATCTTACTGAACGATATTTTTCACTGAAAATAGGACAGCACCTGAAACAATTAAGTAAGAAAAGCTCCTCAGATGAGAAAAAAGTTGAAGACAGTTTGGAATGCTGCCTGAAAAAATTATTATGCATCTGCCTCTCCTGCAATTCTAGCATTTCCGAAAGTTTTGATGATAGTTATATCGATAATTTCAAACTCGAAATGTCAACATTAAAAAACTGGGTCGACATGAAGGAAGAGAAAACAAATTTCTCGATAGAAGCTACCAATTTTTTGGAAAAAAATTGTTTGTATAAAACTATGACCACAGAATACTTTGAGAATCTTCCTGATTTCTTGAAGAGAGCATGTGTGATTTTGATGAAAATCAAAAACGATAAGTATCATCTCGAACTCGAAATGCCCTGGTTACAATTTCTGCAATGGGAGGAATACCACAATAAAGAAAATATTGTGGATGAGTTTCTTGGTTGCAGCGTTCTTGAAATAATCCAATCAAATTGTAATGATAAGATAGATTGACATGTAAAATATAAGCATTCGTTTTAAGATACTTATATACTGTATAAGCATTCATTGTGAAATGTTGATTCAAAAAGCATTGATTGCTGTTCTGAATGGATATCATTTTTGTTACAACCATGATTGCATTACTGTTGTTGTACATGTTATTCCACGAAGCTGTTATAAAAATTTCTTTACGTAATTTCACTTGTATTTTTCTTTCATCAGTATTTGTATTCGTTAACACAGCTGTTAATTAGTCAAATTAATATATTTTTTACTCTAATTCAAATATCTTTTCCTCTTAGATCAAAAGTCCAGATGAATCATGTGAAAAGTTATCTTAGATCACTTCAGTGCTCATGTAACAGACAATGTAAATAATAATTTTGTATTCAATATTGACAGAAAAATAGTTCTATTTATAATTTTAATATATGTAGCGACTTAAAATGAAAATTATTAGAATGTTTATAAGTTATAAAAGCATTCAAAAATAGCAAATTATTATTTTTCAAACTGCAGTGACGTTATTGAAATAAAGTGGAAACTAGATTGCACGGTTATTTGAAACTCTGACATGTAACACCGTCAGAAAACAATAATGGGACTTTAATGAAAAGACCTTATCAGTATAACTGGCCCATTTTATGACCGACTTGTAAGTCGATAAGGTATAAACTGCAAATGCGAAACCTATTCACAATTTTATCAACATATCAACGAAAAGAATATTCTATGAATAAAAACTTTTAGCTCTACAAAACCTTCCTCTACAAATTTTTCTTACTAGAAAATTGAGGACCACATTTTAGGACAGTTTCAATTGCAGAATTATGAACCTTAGGAACTGTTTCTTTAAAAAAAAACAAAAAATTTCACGATTTATAAAAAATTAACCACGTTTTGACAGTATTTTATAATATAGTGAAGTTACAAAAATGAAGATTTTAAAAGAAAAAAAATCATTTGAGCAGGAGATTAAATATGATGCATAGTAGTCATATTTATACGAAATACTTTTATTTTTGTTGTTTACACGTTTAAAACTTGAAAAATCTGGTTAGAAGCGGGCAAAAGTGAATAAGTCAATTTTAATTTCGTTAATTACTTCATTACGGGACTAACAAAATTAAAACCATTAACCTAGGTAAATATTTGTTCTCTCTCTGATATTTATTATAGATGTCAACTAATTTTAATGCTGAAATTAGAATTTAGATATTATTATTCATTTTCAAGATACAACATTTTTGCAATTATCTCAAAAACATGAAAATGGACTTATGCTCTTTTGGCCGCTTATTCCTCAAATAGTTCCTCATTTGTTCCATTGATCCTCCATAAGGTTCTATTCTCGAAAATGTTTTCTAAACGAATAGTTGCGCGTAGACAGAATAGAACTGATATTCAAAAAACTATTTTAAGCTGCCTTATGCTTGAAGCGCTTAAACGAATAAGGATAAGAGTATATAATACACACACACAAACACGTATGTATATATAATTGAACCTTACGTCGCAAACTATATATTTATAGAATCCATTAACTTCAAGTTTAGTATCTTTAAGAGAACCCAGGAAACAAAAACCGATTGAGGACGTTGTATTTGAAATGAATCGTAAAACGCCGATTGCCGAAAATTGACATTCTTGGTTATTTATTTTTTCTCTACATTAAAGACCGTAAGCGCAAATTCTTGATAACATGTAGAACTGAACAAGCAAACAAAATCTGAAACTTTTGCGTATAAATGATTTACAAGGTTTCAACAGTTCACAAATTAAAAATGTTGTGTGAAATATGACAGTCTAACCGATTTAAAATTTGCCTTGAAAATCTGCCAATTTAAAATATGTACATATTTCAAAGAAGTTCGCATTCAATCGTTTTTTTTTTCCTGAGTAGTTCAAGACTGATCAAATTTTACTACCAGGTCTGTATCTCAAAGGCAATAACAATAAAGTGACAAGCATGAGTCAGCCGTCAGCCTAAAGCAAATTTTTTCCGCATCCAATCGACAATTTTATTATATGCGATTTGGCAACAGCGTGGCGTAGTGTCGTAGTCAGTAATCCTGAATTTCGAGCAACTATAGAGACTATAAGAATATAGAACATAGGTAGAGCAAAACCTAAGTGGCACAGCCCTAACCTACGATCCGTTGCCTAGCAACCAGGCTAGCAGAACCGGTGAAGTCAGCAGTCAGCAAAGCACAGCAAGCACCAATCTACAATCTCAAGTTTTCTTTTCATCTGCAAATGCGCCAGTCCTCATAAATATGTCAAAGCGAACCTTCTAGCATCTACCAAGCACAAAAGCCCCGAATAAAAGAAAACGTTGTTCAGAACCAACGTCTCGCTCAGAATCACTAATGACCTTTGAGATCCTACAACACGTCGGAATCTAAAAATAGAAAAAACCAATTAGCCTCTAGAGAGAAATATTGCATAAACATCACGTCATTTCAGACAATCAGTAAATATTCCTGGTGTTACAACCTTGAAATAAAATATACACAATTGTTAGTAATCAGCAAATCTGAGTGTTGTTTTGAGTCAATATAGTAGCATTACGTAAATCCTATATATCTGGTTGGCGTGTTACTGTCCAATTATAAACTTAGAACACGCTCAAGCCAAGTTGTGAATTGTAAAGCGGATCCGGGAGAAAAGCTTGAAAATGGGCTGAACTTGACCAGTGTGAGAGTCACACAAACACGCATACTGATCTTGCAGCAATAGAACTAATGGGTTTCAACGCAAGCGCTTGGAAATTTCCACTCATTTTTCCAATATCATCCTTTCACATCACAGCCTGCTGCACACCACCTTATTGCTGAATGCTGCTATAGTACCTCACTAAGCTAAGGACAACCCAAACCACGCCCTCTGCTCACTAATACTCGTTCCAAACCCCCAGCCTGGCACTCGGATTTCAGGCAAAATAACGGAACGAGAAATATAAGCGCTGTCAGCCTCGGTGACGAGTGGAACAAACCTCATCTATAATTAAGCGCTACACGAACAAGAGTAGGGGTTCAAGCTATATTCATCCCACCGAGAATTTAAACTCGGCCTGAAACTTATCTCGTTCCAGTTCCAAGATTATATCACTGAATCAATGAATATAAATCAAGTATAGATTGGAATCGCTATATTGGAATGACTATACATACATTCGTCTCATATAACTTTTATGTTCCCATATAAAACCTCGGGCAAAATATATTACGTAGGGTGGAAGAGCCCAGTACTTTGATGGATATTTTACAGCGGGGTAATATCAGGTTTAGTATTGAAAATAATTGAGAGACAGAGAAAAGATAGAATCTGAAAATAAAGGAAAATTAATTTAAATCGACAAGATTATTTTGATTCATTTCTGCAGTTCTAGATGATTCGAAATGGCTCCTCAGTTGATGACGCCACCGTCAGGTGGCCAACCAACTCCCTATCGCAGAAACGTTTTCTACTTTCTATCCAGCTGTTGACAAAGCTATAATACGTCCTTGAGGTTTAAGAGCATGTACCAAGGTGATAACGTGACTAATTTGTTCCAGCAAGATTGTTCATAAACTAGTGTAACTCAAATGGTTTTTTTTTGTACCAGACTTGTACTTCCAGTAACATACCTATCGGATGCTCTAGCTAGGAATTAGGAAACCTCTTTCCACATCAATCCCAGATTTTGTAATTCCCTGACGCCTCCGCCAGGTGGCGGGTCAGTTTTCGTCCAGAAAAATCGAAGCGTCCTTGATCCCAAGTACTTCAGAATCCGAAAATAGTAGCTCCTACAAAAAAAATATTAAAACTCGTTCATAAAGTAAAGTGAATATACAATATAACCCTCTGGGAATGAATACCATCCCTGAAAATAGGGATCTATGAAATAACCCCTGGTATATACCAGAGGGAGGAAAACTTTCCCCTTCCGAATGAACAAAAAAGAGTAAAGTTTGCTGTCAAGAGATATAAAAACATTACAGGTATCCGGTTACGCCCACCTTCAACCAACCGAAAAGTGACGATCCACAGTGGACGTTTGTAGCTGCACATGTACTATATTTTATAGTCTATAGTAGTATTTAGTGAGCATAACTTGAACCAGAGTTGTCAGGAATGAGTCGAGTTTAGAAAGCTGTGCGCAGCTGGCAGGGAATCCAGGACGTGGGGAGGGTTGCATGGCAGGTCAACGTTCTTTGTAGCTGCTTCCCTTCCCTCGGTGTTTCATCCTCCTGCCCCTTTCCCCGTCCGCGTAATCACGCTTTTCAGAACGATGATTGGATCTCCAACATTCGCCAGACTCGGCATTTGTGTTCCAAGTGGTGGAGGGAACAAAATCGATAATCAAGTCGTCGTCGCAATAGAAACTCCAACCGACTGGAATCTAATTAACCAATTGGATGGACGTAATTTATTACGCGCTGACGTTTGCACTGTTCTCACCACAACCCATACTTGACGGATTACATCCGCAATTCCACGTAGTCTTTAATCCGGTATACACTTTGGATACTGTAGATTCTGGATGCCTATTGTTTGCACAGTATATCTACCCTATTCGTAGATATAGAGATAGAATAAGAAGTTGAGAATTCCAATCCGGAGAGTATTTGAATAGAGACCTTCAGAAAGTTGATTTAGTGGGATTATTGGGAAAAAGTGGGGGAACCTTGGGGGGAATTTATTCGAGAATTTCGGACTGGGCTTCCTCCCCTAGACCTCATTCAAATATACAATTTTCTAGGCACTCCCGGAACAACGCATTTTGAGGGGACCGACGGTGCAGTATCACGATCAATAGTTGCCTGTTCGGCTGGTTTCGACGGGTTCCGTCAAGTTCCCTCACCATTCGCAACCTCAACCATTGCGCACCATCACCAAAGCTGCTGGAACCGGGCAGCTTTTCTAGCAAAGGAAGTCGATGGGACGTGAAAGGTACGCTTCCAGGAAGTACTTTTCAAAAGTTCCCCTAATAGACCTAATATAACAGGGGCAACGCCCCACTGACGCCACCGCTCTAAAGCTCCTGGCTTTCAAGGCATTAATAGAAAACTCCTCGTAAAATAATTTCAACTTCTATAGAGCATTTTTAAATAACCAAAAAGGTTGCCAATTTTTACAAGTCTGGATTATACAGATTTATGAGAGTCCAATTTGGCTCCAGGTTTTCACAGGTCTATTAAAACTCCATTGGATTATCGTAATTGTCATCATTTACAATCGCTCAAAATTCCTCAATATATCTAAAAATATGAAATTCCTAAAGTTGTATTTCATGTCATTAAATAAGATAAATTCAAGTGAAACTGTATGATATAATTAATCAAAATTACGCAAGGCAGTATAATGGTTGAAGGTGTGAGTCAGGCCGGAGCTGCGTAGTTTGTGGAATATAGCTGCAAGTAAAACATAGTTAGCAGGCCTTGTAGATGTATTTGTAGGATATAGCCAGATATAGCCTGACTGGTTATAACCAAAGCAGAGTTGGTTATTATATGATGACAGAGGCAATTGGACAGTTGGAGGTGGCATTTTCCAGAGGGAATTGTTTGGAACGAATCTGTCGAGGGGTCAGCGGGCAGGGTTGCTTCGCTCCAGACTGCGCAAGCGTCTCGAATACTGGAACGTGGTTGGTGCCCCTCCACTGATTGCACCGAGATCGTGTTGACTTTAATTTCAATTTGGGTCCCTTCTCGTCTCTTGCCCCTGTTGTGCTTGTTGGGTTCCGTGCAACAGACCTATACTGTCGCACAGCATACGACGCTTTATAAATATAGCAATAGCCTAGCGTACAGTCAGCATAGCACACAATCCTACCAGTCAGAACCCTCAAAGAGGGAGACGAAGGGGGAGGAGGAACTCGAGCTGGAGGCATCCTCAGAATGTTCCCAGCGCGCGCCGCCCCGCGCGTCCTTAGAAAACAACGCGTCTGTGAACATTGTGAACCCGTCGCCGGCCGAACGCATTTGAACAGTTCGGTACGCTGACGCTGACGTTGATTTTGCTGCAGCGTAAGAATTTCATCACAAGCAGACCGCCATCTTGGTTGCACGACACAAGTAATAAGTTGAAATTAGTTCAGCACTTTAAACGTGGTACCTTTGCACGTGCCACTTATCCACTTTTCGAGATGTACCTTTGTTCAATGTGCCGTGCGCAGTGATGCCTTCTAGTTTCCTGTATGATAAGCTGTCATTCGTCCTATATTTGAATAAGGAACCTGGATCTGTTCTACGAATTTAATGGTGTGTCCCAATATCAAAGTTTGATAAGAGAAGAGTGGCGGTGGTGAACACTTTGTGAGAAAACGTGTCGTCTTGTTATATATATTTTCAGTTTGTTGATGGTTTTTGCTATGTGAAGCAGGCGCTCTTGATTGGATGGAATTCAAGATTCACTCCCAATCGTGTAAACTCGTGCAAGTACGAGTGTCTCGACGAACCCGCTTTCTTTTTCAAATCTTTCATGCGCCGGATATGCATGTGCAGTTTGACGAATATGTCACCAAGTTTGGCGCATTCGATGAATTTTTTAAATAATATGTTTAGAAGGATCCTGCGGAGAATTTGATTTCAGATTCGAAACTATAAACTAGATCTGGAACTCGAAAATAAATTAAATTTATAATAAATGAGGAGTGTTTGAATAAATCCCTCTGCTCGTGCAAATTTAAATAATTATACTCCAAAATATTATCGCAGTCTTCCAGAAATTGGAAGATGGAAATTGGACATTCTAAAGAAATCATGCTATGAAAAATGATTAGTAAATTCAATTATGAAGTGAATGGCAGCTGAAAAAATGTCTACTAGTGATTAACTAAACCACAGAAATAAAATTTTTTCGACTGATTAAATCAACTTGACTTAAAATATACACAGATAGTATTCTATTTCTAATAATTCAACGAATTGTTAGGCAAGGAAAACATTGCGAAAAGTGGACTTTTAACTTACTATGTGCTTGAAAATTTTCTGCAATTAAATTTTTTTTCGAAAGTTGCTACTCAGAGAAAACCGTCGGTGTAAATTTTGTAGTATCTCAAATGTAATTTAACAATGTAACAGTAGTTGAACAATTGCAATTTTCATTGTGATTCATTTGTTTTTTTGTCTCATTTTTGCTACACATAATTTCGAGACAGAATTCTTTTTGCCCAATTTTCAAAAATAAAAAGGTTATCTAAGTAAATAAAACTGTTGTTCTGTTCTTTTAATTTCACTTAGTAAATTCTCTCTCTCTCTCTCTCTCTCTCTCTCTCTCTCTCTCTGTGGGTGTCTCACACGCACACAAACACACACGCACAATAGTTTTAATAACTGTTTACTTACGTTTTTTTCTTCTGATTTCAAGGTTGAATCTAATTCCTTCGGATTTCTAAAGTACCCATGGTTAAAACTGGATTTGTTTTTTCTGACCCCTTGAATTGTTAAAAAAAAATGCTTGTAAGTATAAATTATATCATTTAGATTAGGGTATAAACTTCTTTGAGAAGAAAATCTATATTCAAAACCTCTTTCTCAGGTCAGAGATGAACAGTTCATTGGAGCATGATTTTGTTGGGTATGAATATTCTCCGGACAGGAAATCGCAGGATGATGCAACACCAGAGGACCATCAAGAATTAGGTATGTTGCTCAATTCATCAATAAAAACCAAAAGGCTCTAGTGACATTAAGTAAATCATACGAGTGATTTTATTCTGTTCTTTTGTCGGAAAATACACATTTTATTCGAGATCGTAAAAGTATGAATTAAAATTAATTTACTTGATTAGAGAGCAGAGAAAAATAAATATTTCCATTCAAATAGAATATTTGATAAAGTATAAAGCAATTTTAAAAATTTCTCTAAAAAGTTAGTTTATCTGATATTTCACATAGGTGTCAGGGGAAATACGAATCCTTGTTTATTAAGAAAACAAAAACATTTGAGGATAAATTTCTTTTAAAAAACCCCAGTTTCGTTATGCAGAATTATAATACAGAAAGAAAATTTAATCGTTACTAGCAAAGTCGAATTTCCCCTGCTCTCCTCTCAGATTTTTTCGCAGAAACCAGTTTCTACTTTATTAACATGTCGGTCTTATATTTTGAACAGTTTCTATGAAGTAAATTGTCAATCTTGATCGATGTTAGCAGCATTATATTTAAATTCAACGTCGAATAATAACTGTTGCATTTTTAACTTAGCTTCCGCCCTCTGTCGAGTCGAAAACCTTCTCAGTGTTTCAGCTATTGACATGCAGAAATAGTGATTGTCGTCGGCTATAAAAGACTCTGACTGGTCCACTCTCTGGGAGTAATTTTCTTCACCTTCCGAGACGGGGACGAAATCTGTTAATTCCTCGATAGGCGTTTCCTAAAACAGGCGACAGTTTTAATTATTGTTCCTTTTCACAATACAATTAATTCAAAATGTTACAGTCTGGCACTCCAGACGATCTAATTAATTATATCTGAAATTTACCTCATATTCAATTATTCGTTTTGACCTTTTCGTGGAGGGTGAAACAACTTCAACCTCGTTTTGACTTATATGATTCTGATCTGTTCTGCTGTCACATTCAAGGGCAACCAACCATTCTGAATTGTCCGGTATACTTTCTGATAGTTCCGCAGATTCATTTTTTACGTTGTCTTTTGATACTCTACTTCTTCTTTTTCTCCTGTGCACGACATTTTGCCAAATAAAAGACATGTTTTCCATTAAGGGCCAATCAGTTTCCGCAGCTTCTGCAGTTTTGCGACCCTTGTTTTTACTCAAGAATGCCTTTTTCTCTCTGACGAATTTATCACGTAGACTTCGCCAACGGCTTCGCACATCTTTAGCTGCATCAAAGTTTTAAATATTAAATATTCAATGAATTATTCAGTAATTAAATGGATAGAGAAAAGTTCTCGAAATATTTCCTCATTAATAGTTTGGTCATTTTTTATCTTATCTTTAAAACCAAAGAATATTTCCCTTCCTTTACAGTTCACCACGGAAAATAACTTTCTCACTTCTTTAAAAACTAATATTCAGTCTATTCAAAAACGGATGTTTTCAGTAAGATATATTCTTTAGGTTTAGGATCTCAACACCTTTCATAATTAGCAAGTGCAGATATGAAAAGACTAATAAATTAGAATCCTTTGAAATTATATACACATTTTTCAGTACTATTCTTATTTGAATGACCAAGATATTTATTGAAAAGTAAAATCGAAAATAAATAGGTAGTGGGGAATTTTTTGACTAATTGCTTTTGTACAGTTTTATTTTCTCCAATTTATAAAATAATTATTAACTTGTGAAACACAATTTTATGCAAATTGTATGCACCCATTAATAACTTGAATAATTTGAATGCTACAAAATGCATACATTCTAATCAGACTTGTTCGAGAAACTTTTTTCTGATGATGTGACTGGGTGACATTGCTTTTTATATGATTTACCAGTTTTGTTTTTTACCAGAAAGCTACAATGATTAATGAAAACCACAAACTGAAGTAAGCAAAAAAATAAAATAAATATTGAATTCTCAAGGTCTGTGCATCTTAGTGCTTTTTTTCTCTTGCAGGCTACAGATGCATAGTTATATTATAGTTATGAAAAAGTGCAATTAATGTTTTTGTTAAATTATGAGTATCTGACTGTAATTACATCCGAATTATTATCATTAACATTTTATATTGTTTTTGTTGAGATAATTATTGCATTTTTAAAATGTAGAATAAATTCAGAGATCACAGTGGTCCCTATTTATGCAATAGCCCAGTAAAAATTTCTTGTAGCATGTAAATGATAGCACACATGTGTGTTCTCACACATATGAGTGATTGGGTTTCGAAATACTTTTCGAATTTCTTCCTAGAAAAGCTTTTTGCCTTTTAGACATTATTTTATTATTGAATCCACGCCTGTCTATCTTCCCTCTTTTTCTCTCTGTTATTCATAAAGTCCCTTAATTTGAGGATTTTATCCCTTTTCTTCCCTTTTTTCAAAGTTCCGATTAATTTTTAAGAATTGTCAAAAATAGAAAAGTCACAAGTTTTCGGTTTATGACAGTTCTTAAAAATTAATCGGAATTTTGAAAAAAATGGAAGGGGATAAAATCCCCAATTAAGGGACTTTATGAATAACAGGAGGAAGATAGATGTATTCAATAATAAAATAATCTCTAAAAAGCAAACCCTGCCGATGAAACCGCACTGAAACTGCACTGGCGAACGGCACTGAGCCGCCAGTGCGGTTTCAGTGCCTGTTTGGGCTGATTTCGGCACCTAAAACGGCACTGAGGTTTGGAGCAGCTGTATTAGGGGTATCGACCTTTCGTTTCGAGGAAG
>JBAGKK010392678.1:0-18370 GCA_037177015.1 Euceroptres primus
AAAGAATATTAAAAAATGGATTGCGATTGATATAATGGTTGTTTTCTGGTGATTCCAAAATTCAAAATTGTACTCCGTTGACTTGTATTGGTCTTAAGAAGACAGTTTACTGGTCTTTTTAGGGGTTTGAAATGGTTTTCAAATTTTTCTGTTAGATGGTAGAAAGAAGTCACTACCGTTGGGAAGAAGCGTTGTGTTTTGAGAATTGTCTAATGCAGAAGCGTACAAAGGTGTTTTTGTGTTAAACAAATTTGAATTTTCTTATTTGTTAAATGTCATAATAAAAAAAGTTTTTATCATTTTGATTATTTATAATCAATAATATGTTACAATTATATATATGCAAAAGAAATCATGCAAAGCGAGTAAGAGTGAGAAACTAAATACTATTTACAGACTGATAAATGTGGAATTATTAAATTGTACAAACAGTACATACGACGTACAAACGTATGCAAAAAGAAAATTTGAAAAATTCAAATTTCGGGAGGACGTTACAAAATTTTGATTCGCCCCTAGCTGGGCAACCAAGTGGGTATAAACGAAAACATTAAATGTACAAACAGTACAAACGACGTACAAACGTATGCAAAAAAATTTGAAAAATTCAAATTTCGGGGGGATAACACGTAATTTTGATTTGCCCCTAGCTGGGCAACCAAGAGAGTTAAAACGAAACATTAAATGTACAAACAGTACAAACGCCGTACAAACGCATGCAAAAAAAATTTGAAAAATTCAAATTTCGAGAGACGTTACGAAATTTTGATTTGCCCCTAGCTGGGCAACCAAGAGGGTACAAACGAAAATATTGGATGTACGAACAGTACAAATGACGTAAAAAGGTATGCAAAAAAAATTTTTAATTTAAAATTTCGGGGGGATAGCACGTAATTTTGGTTTGCCCCTAGCTGGACAACTAATAGGGTACAAACGTAAATATTGGATGTACAAACAGTACATACGACGTACAAACGTATGCAAAAAGAAAATTTGAAAAATTCAAATTTCGGGGGGACGTTGCAAAATTTTGATTTGCCCCTACTTGGGCAACCAAGAGGGTACAAAGAAAAATATTGAATGTACATAAGTAAAAACGACGTAGAAACGATAGCAAAAAGAAAATTTGAAAAATTTAAATTTCGGGGGGACGTTACAAAATTTTGATTTGCCCCTAATTGGGCAACCAAGAGGGTACAAACGAAAATATTGTATTTACAAACAGTACATAGGACGTACAAACGTATGCAAAAAGAAAATTGGAAAAATTCAAATTTCGGGGGGATACGTGAAGTTAGCCCCCCGAAATCAATTTTGCCCCTAATATGGTAACCACGAGGGTACAAACGAAAATATTAAAAGTACAAACAGTACAAACGACGTACAAACTAATGCAAAAAGAAAATTGAAAAAATTTTAACTTCGTGGGGCCAACTTCACGGGGCTAATTCAGGCGACTTTCGGAGAAATACGGCTCTTTACAACCCCCTCTACGCATCTGTTCTTTATTACGAGAACAAGAATCTTGCTATTAATTTTGGAAAACGGCGTGAATTTGTCGACTTACTCATATTGACCGACTCACTCATATTGACAACTGTGTTGTCACTTCCAAAGTATTACCAAAACCTTACGATCCCTCGCGGTGACTTGCCGTCGGCGGATGGATGGATGGATGGATGGATGGATGGATGGATGGATGGATGGATGGATGGATGGATTTCAGCTCTTCGTACAATTCATCATCTATCGGAATCTGCTGATCCCAGTAGTGCTTCAGCAGGCGGTCTACTTCAGCAACACATTTCTGACCAACTGCTAGCACAACCTTCCTATGTTTATCATTGCGGACACTTTTTTTTACTACTGTTTCCTTCACTCTATTCTTAAAAGCTCGACGCTGATGTTTCGAACATTCTACTTCCTTCACTTCTAATTCATGTTCGGTGTAAAGATCAACTTCCAATATCTTATTGTAAACACTACTATCACCGTCTGCAATCAATCTGGAATACTTCAAATTATGTTTCTCGATACTTTTTGGAAACTCTCTTGAATAGCTACACTTTTTTAGCGGTTAGAACTGACATCGCGTCTCCAGTTTTTAAAACATTAGTGTTGCTTATGGTTTGCGCCCCTTATTGTCGCTCTGTCGCATACAAGCTTCCTGTTTTGTATGATCTCTTCATCAACTGCCGTCTGCTAATACTGCGATCATACCTATTCTAGTTTTTACATTTCTGCATGCAACGGCTTTCATTCCAGCTTCCTTCATGTTTTGCTTCAGAGTCTTTCACATTATTTTGTGAGCTTTATTGCGACACTTTCGATACCGTGCATTGTTTATGAATTTTATTCCAGCAGCAGCAAATAATTTCTTCATCTTTACCCCGTTCAGTTGGTCCCATGATTTAGGCCAATCTGTGAGCAGAACCTCCGTCATATCACTATCCTCTGTTCTCTTGTATCTTTTTTTTTTGTTTTATTATCTCCTTGCTCGTTAGGCAAACTGTCCAGATCGAGGTTTCCATCGTAGGTGCCGCTGCTTTCGCTACTTATTCGTTTTGAGCGTTCACGCTCTTCAGAGCTTTCACTCGACTCTTTTCCAGAATTGTTCATTTCTTTTGAACTTTTATTTTTGCTTCCTTCTAAAAGCTCACTAATTTCTGATCTATTCCTCTTACTTGCTTCTGAATTTTCAGTACTTGTAGAGCTGTCGCAATTTCTTCCTTCAAAATCTCGTGTAACATTAGAATTGTCACCACTATCACCTTCAGAATATTGCAGGGATTCAGAGCTGTCGCTGCTGTTTAAATTATTTAAATTTTCTCCTTTCTGTTTATTTTGCTATTTTCCAACTGACTTATTTTTTTCCTTTTTTTTCTTGATTTCTTCTTCCCCACTGATTTCTCCGAACAATCGAAATTCTCCCTACTTTCTTCTTTGCTGCTTATATCCGCCTCTAGTATTTTATAGACGAATTCGTTCTTACTACTCTGTGAAGAATCTTCATCTCCCGATTTCTCCGCAATGAATGTCCACGGGCCATTTTTCTTTTTCTCTCTTTATGCTTGGCAATTTCATCAGCAGAGACTTTCTGTCTGTGAGTTATGAGATTTATTTTAATTGGAATGATAACTTAAAATTGGATGCAATTCAATCCAATTTCTCCTATTTCTATTCTTCCCATTAATCCCGAAATTTTATCTGCTGTGCTTTTCGAAAAATTCAAAAAATAAAATTAAAAAAATTTTTGGTACATTTGCAAATTTAAAATAATTTTATAAGTAAGTGCCACTCTTAGTTTTCATCCCAGAGCCAGAAATACTACCAGTATTAGTACTTTTGTGTCCATATATTTGTGATCTAACGTAAATAAGTAAGAGTCAACTAAATTTTTCCTGATATTATTGATGTAAATAACTCAGCGTATCTGTATGATATATATTTAAATTATTTGCGTTTAATATGAATAAGAAAGAAAATATTATATCCTACATCAAACGATATCTATACTCTATATTGGTTGATAATGACGATTCATGTTACAGGCAGCATGTAAACAGTAAATTGCGGTGAACTTTTAAATATAGTATCGACGCTTAATTCGTGTTTGTGTATATTATGTTATCTAACGTTACCTATCTTATGGATATAATGAGGTGTTTTGGCACATGTAAGATAACGTTTAAGTTTAGTCTCGAAAAATTATCCGTTGAGCTAACATCTACTCAAAAGACGAGTGTCTCAAAGTATCCTAATTATTGCGATGAGTTTCAATTCGAAAAAAAAGTGCGACCATGATTTAAATAGGAAAAAGTATGTTCTCTTTGCGGAAAAAAAATATATTTGGAAAAATAAAACCTGAAAAATTTAGTGAAAGTATAGAAGAGTTAATACAAAACTTTTATCCAAAATTTAACTTATCTAATCAAAAATTTCCGGAAAGTATTTGCACTACTTGTCGATTAACTCTGAAAGGAAATAAAAATGAAATTACTAAAAGATGCTTGCCGATTGTGCCAGATTATGAAAATATCAAACTACTGGCGCCTACATGACAAATAAAAAATTTAGGCAAATCATGTGATTGTTACATATGTTGAACGGCAAAGTCTACAGTTCATCATAAATTAACAAAACGCAAGGGTGTAAAAAAATGCCGTCGACGGTAATTATTGATAAGACAAATTCCGTGAAAAGTACTTCAGAAACGATGACTATTAAAAACAGTGAAAAATGTAAAGTGCCAGATGCAAGTGATAATTCAATGACAATTTGTAAAAAGTGTTTGTCAGAAATACAAAAAGGGAAACGGCATGTTTATGATATGCGTGGCCCTCGACCTGTTGAAAATGCTAGACTTATTTTGGATACTTTCAGTGAAAAACAAAAAGAAAGGGTTGTTAGTTCTGCAATGAAACGAAAAATTGAAACGGAAAATGATTCAAACAATAATATAATAAAAAATAATTATGTCATTCTTGGTACTCCTGGATCAAATTTGCGAATCAACCTTAACGCAGTAAAGCAAAAAACTATTAAATTCACTGAAGAAAATCTTGATAATTTTCAAGTCAATACTGGAGCAAGCATGAGAGACATGAAAAACTGGTTAATTTTCTAAAATGTGGTGGTGGAAAAAGTTGCGCTCCTTCGCATTATTCACAGCACTTGTCCAAGCGTGCGAAATCGTTAGAAGATATGTATAAAATAGATATTTTTGAATTTGATGTAGAAGGAAGTAAATCGAAAGTTAAGAGTGCTTTAAAGTATGTATGTCTGTTTGGTCTGAAGATGATTTAGAAAAAGCTTGTGATGATTCAGTGAAAAGAAGAAGTTTATATAAAGAAGGAGGCTCCTGTAGTAAAACATCAAAGTTAACAAGTGTTAACAAATTGATTCTATTGACTATCTTCCCACAAATAAAAGAGTTATATGATAATATTAAACTGGTTTTCGAATTAATTGATATAAATAACATATTTTTTAGATTTGTGTCGGATCTCAAGCTTTTACTTATTGTAAATGGTCAACAGACAGCTACAGAAAGTTATCCATGCCCTTATTGCTTTATTTCACTCACTGACCTTATAAGTAATTTAGCAGATAATAAGAATAATTCTTTCAACTTAAAAACTTACAAAGACTTGAAAGATGATGCTAAAAAATTTTAGTTTAATACAAAAAAAACAAGATCAAAGGTATATTACAGTACAATTAATGCTTCACTTTTTGCCGAGTCTGATGACGTTTACGTTATTCAAAAATCCATAATTCCTGAGTTACACATATTACAAGGTTATGTAAATCATTTGTTTTGGGATGGTTTAGTGCCATTATTAGGATTAGGGAAAGCATTGATTTGGCCAAAAAAGTTGGGTATTATCTCAAAAAATTATCACGGACTAGTCTTTGAAGAAATGCCTGTAGAAGATTATAAAAAGAGTCAGATAAACTTTTTGATTCGACAGTCGGTGAAAAATTAGCTATTGTACCTTACGTAACTGCATTCAAAGCTATTGATAAAGTAGCTACAAATTTTTTTTCTACAAGAATCATTGATTTGCCGGCGTTAAAAACTCAAATGCAATATTTGAAAAAAGCTGTGAGTGCTGTAAATGTAACTTTAAAAACACATATACTATTATGCCATCTTGAAGAATCCTCGAATTTTTAAAATAAAAATGAAGAATTAGGATTATGATCGGAACAAGCAGGTGAAAATGTTCCCCGTGAATTTTTAAAGATATGGTTCACATAATTCTGTAGTGGATATTAAGTTTGGAGAAAAACTAAAAGCTGCAGTAATTGAATTTTCTTCCACTTACATTTAAAATATTTTTTAGTTATTAGTTAAAACACTAGAGATATATTTGTAGATAAAACAGTATATATTATTTTGTTATCCAGTTAAAACTGTTATATTGATATGTTATACAGATAAATTATGGATTGAACTTCTTCATTATTTACGTTAGATCATAAAAATATGGAGCCAGAAGTATCACAACGTCCTCGTCGTTGGCTCTGGGATAAACGCTGAGAGCGGTACATACAAATACAGCTGTGAAAGTTAAATATATAAAAAAAATTTTTTAATTTTATTTTTTAAATTTTGTAAAAAGCGTAACAGATAGTATTTCGGGTTTAACAGGATTGTGTTATGTGAAGCATTCTGAACCATCTCACGGTTGTAGTTTTTGGCGTCATTAAAAGCAAACCTGAGCCTCCTTCAAGCTCCTTATGTGACGATTAATCGTAAATATAGTAATGTATCTTACTACTTCTTGGGCATTCAGAGTGTGTAAATTTTGTTCATCACGGCTAACAGGGGGCCTTGTTTGTATACTTTTCCTGTAAATTTTGTCACCTGTCATGAAAACAGAATTCACATCGTTTCCTGTTCACAATTCTGGTTTCCTGATGCTACACATAACGATGGAAATAGCAGCATTGGCTGCGCATTGACTTCCAACACTAATACCACTGAAAATTCGCTCATCACCTTGATGAAACGTACCGTCTTTCGGATTTTTTGAAAAGTTCTGCACTGATGTAAAACAACACTTTCTTTTAGCGTTTACTTCATTGTTCAGTTTCTTTCTAGATTGAATGGATTCTTCTTCATCGAAATCTATACTGCACTATTTTATCAATCGTGGCTTCGGATTGCTGTGTTATTGATTCTTCCACTTTTTCAATATTTCCTTTCTACTTGTCTGCTATTCTTCAATTCTTTCTTTCTTCGCTGCTTCTTCTTTTACATTTCCTTTAGCTTCCTTTCCTTTTTCCCCACTCACCTCTCCTCCATCTTTTTTTCTTCGTTTGTTTCATTTTTATTTTCCTCTTCTGCTTCCTTTTCTTTGTCTCCTCTCGCTTCTCTACCTTTATTTTTTTTCTTCGTTTGTTTCATTTTTATTTTCCTCTTCTGCTTCCTTTTTTTTGTCTCCTCTCGCTTCTCTACCTTTATTTTTTTCTTGTTTTGCTTGATCTTCACTCTCTTCTTCTTTTTCCTCCTGTTTTTCTTGTGTCTCTTTTTCTCCTTTCTCCTCAAGAGTTTCAATTTATGTCAACAAAATATGACCTATGTGTTCATGGAATGAGATATATCATTTTCAGAGTAGTTTTCTGTGATCCAAATCTGGCCTCTGTTTTTTCTCAGCACGTCAGCTTTTTGAGAGTTTTTGAGTTAAAATTTTTTTCGAAACATCACAAATCGTATGATAAAAGTGTGTAAAAAATGTTTTAAACGAAAAATCCATTGATTGTTTTGTTTTTTCAATATCTTATACAATTCCTGAGATAATTAAGAAAAACTAAAACAGCACATCAAATACCTTAGTATCTCTTTTCGATTTCAGCAATGTCTTGATGAAATCTTTCTCCATGTTCATCACTAACTGCTCCCAAATTTTCTGGGAAGAAGTCCAAGTGAGCAGGACGAATATGAATCTTTAGTGACATGTTCACTTTTATTTCCTAGACGTTCTGCAGCATAGAGTTCACCAGGTGTTTGTAGCTTCTGGATTTCGTGTTCGCCAAGAAATTGTTTATAACAGTTTCTACTGACAACCAAGTTTGTCTCTCAAGGTCACTCAAGCTCTTTTTGAAATCCCAGTCCAACATCAGTTATCGGATTTGTGGTCCTTCAAACTCCTTCCTTGATTTTAGCTTCTCTAAGCTTAGGGAATTTTCTTTTCAAGAAACGAAAACCTTCTCTGTTTAAAAATCGCTTTGACAAAATTTTTTACGATGCTGAGGTTCACATGTGATGGTGGTAGTAAGATTTTTTGAGGATCAGTCAGTGGTTTTTGAGCAGCATTAATTTTTCCTGGTTCTAACGTCTTTTGATCTAGCCAAATTTTAACATTATAATGCTGGTCTCGTGCTCTGCTATCCCAGGTGCATAGAAAGCAACAATGTTTTATATAGCCTGATATGTTGGTGGCATGAGCGATGGGTATTGATGGATATTCATTTCCATTGTGCAAGAGAGCAGCTTTCAAACTATGTTTATTTGCATCAATGAATAAGTGCTAATTCTCTGACTGGTGTTCATAAACAAGGTTCTTCATAAGCTTATCTACATCGGTACAATAAATCAGAGTATCTTGACTGAAACAAAATGTAGTTAAATCTTTTTCTCTATTTGGATAAGAGATTTTCACATCTTTTTTCAGCAAATTTTTTTCCTTGAGTATAGAGCCCAAGATTTTAGCCTCATTTTTCGATAAATTCAGGTTCCTTATTAAATCATTCAATTATTGATCTTCGAATAATTCTGTCAAGTTTCTGTTTGGCTTATATTCTAGGGTTTGATTTTCATCAGCATTGATTTCTTCTGCTTTGCGTTTTGAAGAATTTCCCGGGATAGAATCGTTACGGTCATTTCATTTCATTTTACTGAATAAATCCAACAGTCCAAAGACCAATTACAGGATTATAATTTACATGTTTAGATTAACATAATTAATATAAAAAATAAAAAAATAAATCCTATTGATGCGGTAATCTAAATATATATTGTGCATCTTTTACAAAACAATATTACCCGAGATGTCAGTTATAACAATTTATACATAAGTTAGGTTTGACTAAGAATATCCGGAACGAGTTTCATAGTCATAGTTTAAAGTTTTTCATTGCTTTATCGTAGCTGAATATAATTATTAACCGTAGTTAGGAAAGAACACAGAGATTGATTAAATATATCAACATTGTTTTGAGAAGAGTACATCGAATTTTGCACATAGTGTCTATTAGCGTTGTATATGGAGATCTCGATCCAGTTATGTAAAAAGGTTCAAATTCTCTCGTGCCATACTGGGGCACAGCGAATGGAACCTGAGATAGCAGATATGAACTATTAATTGCTCCTGGCAAAATTTTAAATAGAAATATGACCATAGATATGTCTCTTCTGCTCTCAAGAGTGCACTCGTTGAACCTTTCACACAATTGTCGATAATCTGATTGCGGCGGTAAAAAATTCTATTCTTTTTGTAATGAAGAGACTTTAAAAAGATTTTTTGACATTTATCAATAGCATCAGACAAATGGCCGTACAACAGAGCAATACTCCAATTTAGTCCTAACAAGTGCGTAGTATAAAGTTCTTATAGCTGCTTCGCAATTGAAGTAACGAAATGTTCGAATTAGAAAACCTAACATTAGATTGGCTTTCCGGACCATGATGTCTATATAAGTGTTGAATTTTAGAGTATAATTAATACACACACCTGCATCACGAATTATGTTAACTCTTTTCACAATAAGGCCATTTACTGTATAATCATAATTAATAATTTCATGTTTTCTGCTGAAGGTCATTACTTTACATTTACGGCGATTTAGATCCAAGGAGTTATTATTACACCAAATAGTGAAATTATCTGTCACTCTGCAATTCGTAACAGTCATGAATGTTATCAATAGGTTTAAAAATCTTAGCATCATCTGCATACAGCAGGATGTTGCTAATTATATAATTATCTACCCCTTTCATGTTTACCACGAAAAACAAAGGTCCGAGATTCGAGCCCTGAGGAACTTCCGATGTAGGTTCAAATTGAAATGACGTGTACCCGTTACACATTACAGCCATACTTACCATTAGGTAAGAGCACAACATTTTAAGAAATTTATCAGGTACGCATAGTCTTAAAAAATCATTAATGATCTTTACATGACTAACACAATAAAACGCCTTCGATATGTGGGTAAACACAACATTAACTTTCCTGTGCAAGTCAAGATATTTTTTAATTTTTTGCACAAAAGTAACAAGATTCGTCGCCGTAGATCTTTGAGGTACAAACCCATGTTACGATGGAGAGAGCACAGGGGACAGACAAGACCATAAAACATCACCTATAATCATCTCAAGAGCCTTAGCGAAATTACACAAGATAGAGATTGGTCTATAATTGGTAATAAATGATTTATCACTTGATTTGAGAACAGGACAAACCTTAGTGAACTTCCAGTAGTCAGGAAATTTTCCAGTAGCGAATGCAAGATTAAATATGACACTCAAAGGTTTAGATAACTCCTCATGACACTCGCGTACAAAAAAGCAAGGTATTTTATCAACACGGGAAGTTAACTTGTCTTTTAGCATTTTCAGCTTACTCATAACCAATTGCACATCCACCCGGAACTCATCAACAAGAAACTTAAATGTATTAGAATTGGGTTGATCTGCAGATAAAGTAGAATACTTGCATACTTTTACGAACAAATCAGCAAAAGCATTAACAATCTCCTGTGGCTTGTTATATTCTTTGTCATTATAAAACATTATTGTAGGAATCCTTGAAACTTGTTTGGTGTTGTTGACATGAGACTAGATGGATGATGGATTTTTCTTAATATCCAATTCAACTTTGTACAGATACTTTTTATGCGCATGCCCGATATTGTTCTTAATAGCCTTTCTAAGATTCTTGAACGCTTCTAGGTGATGCTTATTATCAGATTGCTTATATTGTAATCGAAGTTTATCTTTTATCTGTACGTCTTTTATAATTTTCTTAGTGTAACAATGTGGGTACTTATTGTTTGAAAAATTTTAGGATATAGTGCTTACATTTTTATCTAGTATTTCCCTGAGTTTATCGTAAAACTTGTCTACATCAACATTAGCGTTCTCTGATTTACAGAGAAAAGCCCAATCAGTGTTTTGTATGCAGTCCTTTACAGTAGCATAATTACATTTCTTAAAATCATAACGTTTATCTTGCGAATTATTATTGAATTTTAATATTTGTGAAAATCTAGGCAGGCAATCCTCAAATTTTATCACAAGTGATGGGTGATGTATATCTACAGGCAATATGGGGAGTTCGTTATTTGCAACCTAGCATGGAAATGAAGCTAGAACTAGATCTAGGTACCTGTCATCAAAATTATGTACATCATTATATTGGCATAGTTCACGTAGGTCCATAAAAGTATTTAACAATAAGGATCGTTAATCAGAGACTTCTTTGTTTATATATTTCTTCAAATTTGGTATACTGAAATCTCCTATAATTAATATATTACACGACTAAATAGTCGGTAGGCTCGATAGAGCCTCAAAGAAAGCTTTAAATTCCACTAAAGAAATGTCAGGGGGGATGTACACTGCAATTAAAAGATGAAGTTCTCCGACTTATTTTTGGATTTTTCGTATTGTGCTTCTAAAAGTTTCTTTATATCCTCGATTGTGACACTTACAGCAGGTGAAGGCGAGAGAGATCTATTAGGCGGCTTGTAACTACAGCATTTTTTTTTTCTTGTATTTTTACTGGCCGCAGATTTTAGGCACCCGGGGTGATAATGTTTCCCACATGGACAGGAATAAGCATCTTCTGCAATTTCAGCATTGCACTGCCCACAGGTCCGCTCTGTGTTCGACATAATCAAGGTAAACAATGTCTTATCATGCGAAATAGAGTGCTCGATATTTTCAGGCGTGGTAGTACCAAGTCGTCAGCTGTTTTGCAGGACGAGCCTACTATACCATATATATCACACTCCTAACCACCAAACTAGATTTAAAACCATGAACAATACTCCTTGGGAATCAGCAATCAGTTTTCCAATTATCCAAAATAGTTCACTAGCGCATACAGCACTTCAATCCACACTTACAGGTCACCAGAGAAAGATACAACTAATAAAAACCTTAGACAATTCCGGAGCTCTCAGACATCAAACTTTCATCACGCGCCATTTTCATTCAATAAGCAGTTTTTGTCACGGAAGGAAAATTATAAAATGTTTACGAAATTTGTAATTTTATTAGTAAAAACATTTTATACAACCAAATTAATGTAATATTATATAATAGAATTGACTGATTTTCGTTTTTTCAAGTAAATAAGCTTTTTCTACATCATTAAAAATTTCTCAACAATTTATATTAAGATTTCTGACTAAAGTAAGTACACTTCCAACTTAGTATGAAGCAATTTTAGTGTAAAAAAATATTTTTTTCTGCACGAAAGTGACAAAATATTGAATTTTTTGATCCTTTTTCTTTATAAACATTTAAATTTTAATATTTCATCAAGTACTATCAACTGCTATCAAATACGAAATCATTTTCATAAGTATCTTAAACAATTCAGACACTGAAGGAAAATTTGAGTCTGGAAAAGTGAAATGTAAACAAATTCTCGTAAGAAATTTGTTCACAACAATAATTTGTGCTAATCTTTTTTGTGTTTTGTGATTAAATGTCATTCCAGACATAATAAAAATAAAGCAGTTTTAGCAAAAAGGAAAATTTGTTTAACCCATTAAGTCCCAGGCAAAAACTGGGGCAGATAGCGTCAAAGTAACTATTTCATTCATAGCATAATGGAAAAATAAAATCTATGTATTTTTACATTCTCATCATATGAGAAGGTATTAGTTTTATGTGAAAACTGATTTTGCGAATTTTCATCAAATCTCCACGTTTTAAAACTCCCTGACTAAGAAAAAACGGTTTTCATGCCGGTGTCTGTCTGTATGTCTGCATGTCAGTCTGACGGTCTGTCTGTTAACACGATAACTTTCAAAAGAATTATCGGACAGGATTGCACTTTGGCAGACTTTTTCAAGGCTTGAAAAGAGGAGACGAGTTAGTTCAGCAGCCTCATTGACCCAAAATTTAAAAAATCAGGGACATTTTATACTTGTTGAAAAAACTGTTTTGCAGAAAAATAAATTTTTAAGGGCAGTTCTGGATAGCTGCCATAAAACTCTACAAACCATTTAAGTAACATTTATCCCGCAGACCAATATTAACAAAGTTACAGCATATAGAAACCTTTAAAAAAATTAAAAAACCAGTTTTAGATGAATTTGAAAAATCGGCGAACCAAAGTTACGCACATTCTAATCACGTGACCGCATCGACGTGTCTACGTATTCCTCAGAAAGCTGCAACTAACAAATCCTGATCTCTTTTTCTGTCCAAATACTAAATTTTTTTACATTCTCATCAGAGATGGTGTTAGATTAGTGTAAAGTTGGACCCCCCCCCTGTTTTTGTCAAATGTCCACGTTTTGAGACCACCTGAACCCAAAAAAATGGTTTTGGCGAATGTGTCTGTCTGTATGTCAGTCTATCTATAGATTTTTTTTGCACGATAACTTTCGAAAGAATTGACAGATTGGATTGGCCTTTGGTATACTCTTAAGTGTTATAAAATAAAGGACAAGTTCGTTAGCCAGAAATTTTAAATAAAAATTCAAAAAGTTACAGCATTTTGAAAATTTTTGAGACCACTTTATTTGCAATTTACAAATTCGATGTACGGATATTCATAGTACTCAGATAGAAGAACATTTTATCCTTATGGCATTTTTCGATAAAATGAAAGTTATCAGACTGATAGCATTTTCAAAATCCTTTTTGATGCGAAAAAAATTTCAAAAAAGTTTATAGTTCAGACTGTAACTGTTTCAAAGATACATGACAGAAAAGTTGGCTCTTTCTCTACAGTTGCCAGTTTAACGGCTTACAAGCACTTGAGGCGAATTATTGTACTGTTTCTTGTAAGCTACATGTGCCTTTCTTGATGCGTCACTTGATGCATTCTTCCGCCTTTCATTCTCTCATTCTCTCATTCTCCCTTTTCATCCCCTAATTTATAGCCGCGATGAAGCGCCCCTGCGCTCTCGCATATGCTTATTATTCTAGTTACTGGACTTGGACACATATTTATTTTGATACACATTAATTTAGTACATACACCTTTAAGTGTGTCCCAAGGACTCTTGAGAAATTTTCCTGAGTTTCTGAAAGCATGTTAAACGAGAGGACATGGAATCTCCTCAATCTCTTACGGGATTAATGCACTTATGATTCAGTTCGGAATTTATAATAAAAATAAAGTCTGGTCAGTCTACAAAGCCAGCTCGCTTGATTTCTTAACCCGAGTTTGCGAGTGCAGTGTCAGCCATTCTTCGCAAGCACTCGGGTTACGGGTGAGGCAAGGAGACAAAATCTTCATGCAAGTGTCTACAATTTATAAAATCATAATTTGAATTTTATAAAAGCAAAACCCTTGCGTCGCTCGTAACACTAGCGCTATACTTGACCGGTGAGTTTTACGGAAAATTCTTATACAAAATTATACAAAATTGTTACACAAAATTATACGAATGGCTAGGATTTTTTTATTTCCCTTTTTGTTTGTATATATTTTAATCACTCGAAATATGCCATAAAGTAACGTTTTTTACAAATTAATTTTGTCTGTTTCAATAACTGCTTAACTAAGTTTTACAGTTATTGTCTTAAATCAAGTAATGAAGTTTACAGACCTATTTACTTTTTACAGACACATTTAATACACAATTTGGCAAATATTGTGAAGTACATTAACCCATTAAGGCCAAGGCAAAAACTGATCAGATAGCATCAAACTAGCTATTCTATTCATAGCATAATGGAAAAATAAAATATACGTATTTTTTCTTCTGTCATTTTCAATTGTTTATAAAAAGTTATTTAAAAAATTTATACTAAAACCTATTATTTTAAAAAATGGACTACGCCAATCGATTCTACAGGAGGAATGTGGAAGAAAATATATATAACATTTCTTAGTCAGACTGCAGTTTGTTAGTATAAAGCGGTCATAGACAATTACATAATGGAAAGTGAAAGTGACTGTGTCAAGTTCCAAGCAAAATCCGAGTCATATAGCATCAAACTAATTATTGGATCCATAGCAAAATAAAGAAATAAAATATACCTATTTTTCTTATGTCTTTTGCAATTGTTTATAAAAAATTATTCAAACAAATTATACTGACATTCATTATTTTGAAAAACTGAATGCGCTAATCGATTTTGCGGGAAAAATGAGTTGCAATTTTGCCACAGTGCGGACATTTTATTATTTGAGGAAAGCCTGCCTGAACCTTGCGACGCAAGTTTCCGAACCTTGCATGGTAAGGTTTAGGCAAGCTTGACACCAACTGTTTTGATATTATATCTTCTTTCTCTTTCTTTTTCTTCAGAATTATAATAAATATATGAAACTGGGAAAATATGAGCTAATAATTGGAACATTTATACCACACAACATGAAGTAATACTTTTTATATAGTTATATAACGAATGTGAAAAGGGGAAAATATTTCCTCAACTTCTTTCATTTTCTTACTTTTCTTATAGCTTTGAGTACAAGTCTTTTTTTAAAAAAACATACCTTTACTAAAATAGAGAAGACTATATTGGGGAACGCCAGACCCCGCATAAAACACTGCGTCAGACTGGAACAAGACCGGCAGTCCCTATCGGGTCCTGACCTAGCCTTGGTCGGAAATCGGACTGATAGTCCGGCCCCAGACTGGTGCCGTGTTTCACTCAGGGTCTGGGCCATGGTATGGTGACTTCTATACGGGTTGTACTTCTCTCTCGTGTAAGAGTGTCACCAGTGAGTGACATTAAAAATCGGCTTGTCAATAAAATATATTTTTATTTTTGATTATTTGTAACATAAAAAAAATTCTAATTCACATTTATACTAAAATAATTTTAGACTAATTTTAACATAATTTTTACATTTAAAAGGGTTGAAAACATTTGAAATTTGGTGTGCACATTCTTATAAAATTTTTCAATTCCTTAAGTATCTCCAAATATCTTCAAATATTTGAAAAGTCTTAAAAACTTGTGAAATATTTTAAAATCTTTCAAAAATCGTGGATATCTGGTGTACATTCAAAATTTAAAAATTGGAGTGGTCAAACCCTTGTTACACTTTTAATTTTTCGATGTTCAACTATGAAATAAAAATAGTTCTGGAATCAAAACAAATCGATTGACCAACAATAAATACTACATTTTGTCGAAGAAAGAAAATGTTAATAATTTGTAATATTTTTTAAAAATGAAGATTTACAATTTTATGAAAATAATGCTTCCCCTACTCTCTAAATCTAAATCAGTAGTTTTCTTTTAAGAATTAGTAGAAATGATTACTAAAGTAATTGGTAAACGATTCGGCACTTTTTGATTAGTAGGAAAGTACTAATTCAGATTTAGAGAGTATGAGGAACCAAATATTTTTTTTAGTTCATCATAATAGGAAGGAAGCAAAGTGCTTATGAAAAACACTCAAGATTGAATTGACAGCTAGTTTATGATTCTTTTTGTTTCGTCAATCCTTTTAGAAAAAAATTTAAAAGGCTGAGAAAATTATTAGAAAAATTACTTTTTCTTTACTTTTTAAATTCCACCTTTATCATTCGATCACCTTAAACAAGTACAACTAACCTACGTCTTTTATTGCTTGCTTAAAAAAATAGTGATAAAAATTATTGAAAATTTCGAATTTTTCAAATTCACTTTCTGTTATGTCGAGATATTTAATCAATCAACTTGAATTTTTTTGTAGAACAAGATGTATTTCAGTAGAACTTCCAAATCTACAGTAAATTTTCTTGACTATATCAAAAATCGCAAAGAAAATAACATCTAAAACGATTTTCAAGAAAAATAAAAAATCGAAAAACTTCTTATTTATTCCGGCTTAAAATCTTATGAATTGTAGGTATTATCTGGGACTATAATTTCTCCAAATTTTATGAACCTCGCTCAAGTCTGTCATTGAAATGATTGTCTCATCACTTTCAAATAAATGCAAAATTCAACGATTTTTATTTTTAAATAAATGTATAAAAGTTCTTATTTTGATAATCGCAAAGAATGAGAGCAAAATAGATATTGCAACGTGCTGTTTGTTTGCATCATAACCTGAAATACTAGACATGTTCAAAACGTACAGGACTTACTATACATGTACTTACATAGCTTTACATTAGTAGAAGGCAGGGATAAGACGGACTCTGGATCAGAATTAGAAGATGGAGTCTGGATCATTTTTTGGTCCACAACTTTTCACATGATGGATTCTAGACCTACAAGACGGATTCTGGGTCAAGCGTGTTACGTAATATGTTTAATTGTAGTTTGAGATCGGGCATTCCGTTTTTGTCTGTAAATTTACGATGTAAAATAATTATAGTATATTGAGGCATCATTAGTATTAAAACACTACTGTGTAAAATAATTACATTAAAGCTAAATAATATTTGCATAAACAACTTCAAGTCCATTCTTGAGATAGCTATTGCAATGTTCTCGAAGGCGTGATGTCATCACCAGAACATTCTGAAGGTTAATTTGGCGTAAACAAGATTAAATTCCATTAGTGATAAATAATATTTTGCAAAACCAATGAAGATGATTAATACGCAAATTGTAATTTTGATATGGGTAATTATCAAATTCTGCGTAATATATTTTATAGAAAAACAAGGATGATTTATTGCTTCCTGTCAAAATAATATTTATTTAATACTACGCAAAGTGTAATTTTGTATGGATAATTATAAGAGGGTAATATATTATTGATAGATAAAGACAATAAATGAGTCGCGACTATAAAAGGCACACTTCGCAATAATTTTTTTCAGTTGTAATCAAGTATCTGACTACTGCACAAAGCTGAAAGTCTTTAGTGGCGTGTGTCACAAATGAACTGCAGATAAGAAGCTCGAATTTTATTGAGATAGGTTAGTGCTCCATGTGATTTTAACAGTGAGGCATCAGTGACATTTATTAGAAATATCATCAAGTGGAAATAATAATCTTTTGAATTCAATAATCTTTTAAATCAATCTTGAAAAACTAAGAAAGGATAAAAATCACAGGCAGTTTTAAATTGTAAACTTTTATTGAGTTGCTAAAGTATATACAGAAGAAAAAGGCATTCGTGAATATTAAAAATAACGATGTTAACTCATTTCTCAGGTCGGTAACAGCAGCTCTTCACCCAGCTCTGCATAATGTTTGCAGAACCAATTCACATCCACACTTCAGTGATGTATTAAAATATGACAGTTTAGTACTTCCAATTGAGATGAATGATGTTTCAACGTTTGAATGCAAGAATGGTTTATCTGATAATATTTATGGATTAAAGCACGCAGAAAATACAGAACAAAAACAAATGGTATCAATACGTTTGAGTCAGACTATCGGATTATATGCGAGACCTATCATCAATCTACCTATGTTAAGAAAAAAAAAAATAATCACGATGACGATGATTATAATAACAAAAGTAATCAGCATTAAAATGTCAGTAATACAATGTGTCATTTTACATGGATTCGAAATTTGCAACGCTTAGTATGCTCACAAAATGGAAAACGTCATCGATGTTCATTAGGGTGATCCAAAATGGCGACTTTTAAATAAATGCAAACGATCCCCCCAAATCGTTTCGAAATCAAAAAAAAGTAAACCCGTATTTTTTATTTTTTTTTATTTTGATTTTTAATGGTGCCTGTTGGGACTTCAAATTTGCAT